>CAUYON010015609.1:0-11021 GCA_963573935.1 Arctocebus calabarensis
CTTTAATCTACTTAAACAGAACAATATCCAGCCCAGAATTCTATATCCTGCAAAGCTAACTTTTAAAATTGATGGAGATATCAAATCATTTACTGATATACAATCATTGAGGAAATTCACCACAACAAGACCAGCTCTACAGGAAATACTCCAACTTGTTCTACAACACTGACCACCACTATAGATCAACAACAAAATAAGGTCTCAGAAATTAAAGGACAGAGCCTAACATCCACACTGATGCAAAAGATAAAACTAAGCAATGGACTCTTACCAAACAAGATGAATAGAACACTACGATACTTATCAATTATCTCAATAAATGTTAATGGCTTGAATTCCCCACTGAAGAGGCATAGATTGGCTGACTGGATTAAAAAACACAAGCCATCCATTTGCTGTCTGCAGGAAACAAACTTAGCTTCAAAAGATAAATTAAAACTCCGAGTTAAGGGTTGGAAGACAATTTTTCAGGCAAACAGAATTCAGAAGAAAAGAGGAGTTACAATCTTATTTTCAGATACATGTGGATTTAAAGCAACTAAAGTCAAAAAAGACAAAGATGGTCACATTATATTGGTCAAGGGAAAAATACAGCAAGAAGACGTTTCAATTCTAAATATTTATGCACCCTCTGAGAAGGGTACAGGCAGAACTTACTAAATGCAGTATACAAATGTCTTCATACAATAACTAAGAAAATGCCATGAAGGCTATTTTAAAAAGTTTGATGAAAACATTTCAGATTGTATATGAAACCTGCACATTGTACCCCTTGATTACACTAATGTATGCAGCTATGATTTAATAAGAAAAAAAAAACAGAAGATGAACCATAAAAGTATAAGCAACAAAAATTTTCAAAAAATGTAGAGGGCTATGGAACTGGAGCAAGGAGGCACTGCTACCCATGTTTCTGGAATCAGAAAGATGCAAACGGACAGGGCTAGCTGGGCCTCTCTTCAGTCATGGCCTCTAATCTGGTCTTTCTTTATTATAATTAATTATGCATATGTCTGGCTATCATATTAAATTACGATCTCTTACAGGATAGGGACCCAGACTTACTCACTTATGAGCAAAAACTGAACAAATGTTTGTTGAACTGAATAGAATTGAATTATTGATAAGAACATTTTCAAAATATTCAGAAACCCCAGAATGATTCCTTTCAGGTTTACACTTCTAAAGCCAGCCAGAGTATGAATGGGAAGGAAGAAAATATAAGTGCAGTGATAGGGAAGGTTGAGAAGAGGTGGCCATCAACACGGACCAGCATGTAGTATGAGGCCAGAGTGTGGTAGATATGGCCTTCAGAACAACTTCTGCCATTAGATCCCTCCAGCCCGGAGACCACCGGCATGCGACAGGAGATAGTCTCTGTTGTGAGGGGTTGTTCTGTGCACTGTTCAGTGTGTAGTGGCCCTTCTAGCTTCTATGCACTAGATGCCAGTAATACCCACCAATTGTGACAAGGAGATCTATCTTCAAACACTGACAAATGTCCCCTGGAGAGCGAAGCTCCTGTGGAATTGAAAACAATTAGGCAGAAGTGTAGGAGTTTACAACACCTCTTGAGGTAGAACTGGGTCCCAGGTTCTAAAGAAGATGGAGTGACTGTTATAGAGAGAGACAATCGCCATGAGACACTCTGCTAACATGTTCACAGCCTGGTGCTATGGGCTGTGTGATCAGACCCTCATGCTTAACCTCCACCAGTGCCTGACTGCCACATCTTCAGCCTGGCAAGACTCGGACCCTGTTGGGATGAGGGATGAGTCTCTGCTGTCCAAATCTGTTTGTCCCATGTCTTCTTACAAACATTTGTTTGATAGTTTTAGGTATTTATCATTTTGTCATTAATTTACTCAACATTCCAATCAAAACTCGGGTTTGACAAGTCAGGGCCTGCCTCTCATCCAGTTCTGCTGCCGTCTCTGGTTTCCTGCAACCTCTCCTCCAGCTGTGTCCTTCTACTGAGTACTACCTTCTGCTCTTACATTAAAAGATCACATGCAAATTATAGCACATGCATCACCACTAGGGGCTGAATCCATAAATAGGAAGCACTGAGTCCCGCTCCACAAAGCTTTAAGATGTAGGATGGCATTTCCTTTTTGCATTGTCGGTTCTCAATCTCTGCAAGCTGCCATTAAGGGAAAGAAGGCTAATGGTATCAAGGAAAGTGATGACAGTATCTTGGGATGATTCCAGAATGCACTTCATTCTAAATAAATGTGCAAAACAGTAGCACTCTGTAATGTAACATGCTAGACTACTTAAGACTTTAGAAAAATGAAAGAGACCAAGATGCTGCCATTGAAACCACATCGATCTCTTCAGAAGGGATAATAGGTGAAATGGAAAGACCGTGGAGCAAGGTAAGAAAGTAGGAGGGTGAGGTCTCCAATCATTCAGGAATTGAGGGGCGGCTGTTAAAAGAAACTGCCCAATGACAAGCAGGTGAATAACTCAAGAATAACTCATGTAACTTACGAATTTCAAGTATCCAGGGTTCTTCAGAAACTTCTCATTCTAATTAGAATTGGGCGAGTGGACTCTGAAAATGAGTTATGGTAATCAGTTTCTTAGGACACTTGAATCCCAGGAAATCAAAAGTTTTAAACTATTAATTGACTCCTTTTATAAGAAAGATGTACATTTAAATCAACTTGGATTTCTCTGCTGGCCCTATTTTACACAAAAAAGAAAAAGGATGGAGAGGTAGGATATTGCGGTGTACAACCCATGACTGATTGGAGACAAAGTCGAATTTAGGTTAAGTTTTACCTGCAAAGCCTTAAAAAGAAATGTAGCTACTTTCCTATCAGATGCTACTTCAGCATGAGAGATTTTCCTCATTTGGTTTTCCAGTTGCAATAATTAAAAACCATGTAAGTGTACTTGCTGTAGTGTCAAATGTGAGATGCTTTTCTCACACATATAAACACATGCACACCCCTATCATGAGACAATCCATTTATTCAGTCAGTCATTTATTTAGAAGATATTTTATTTATTGAGGGCCTCATATGTGTGAGGCACTGAGAACAGCACAACATTTAGAGAAGTATGTCGCTCACAGTCCTACCCAAGTGAATACAGACCTTGATCAAGGGACAGACACAGTTATCAGATGGCTCTCAAACTCCCCCTGTCCATGAATGATCACCTTACAGGAGGCCAGCCATTCCAGAGGCTGACCAACCGCCCTGCAAAGACAAACAAGCAGAAATCCCGAGGTTTCCCCTCATAAGGTTTACGGAGAGAATCAAGGAGACTGAGGTAGTGAATAGTGAGACCTGAATTGCATGGAGGACGACAGCGTCAGAGCAGCCCAAGGGCCGCATGAGCTGGAGCTCTGAGGATTCTGCTGTGAGGCCACAGAGGAACCTTCTTGGAGGGCGGGCGAACTGGGGCTCCCACGCTGGCCCCAGGAAGCAACAAGAGCAGCTCCTGACCCCTGACTGCCCGTCCCAGGCCTCCAGAATGGTGAGAGCACATAAACCTCTTTTATCCTGGGGCATTTGAGTGAGTTTCTGCTGTAAGTCCTAAATGATGAAACACGGGCTTCAGGCAGTCATACAGTTAAGGTAGCAACAACCCATTAACAAGATGAAAAACAAACAAACACACAAAAATCCTGAACAGTCTCATCCCAGCATTCAGTCGAAACTCAGTTTTAATACCAGCACTGACGCGTCAGGTCGGCAATTTGATAATCGTTTCAAATGCAATTATAACAGCTCTCCCCCAGCGACTCCGTTTCGCTGAGGCAGGTCGATTTGAACTCGCACAGCCCGGCCCGGCTCCAGGCGGAACTGTGCAGGTTCCCCACGTGGCCTACCCTGGAGTCAGGAGCAGGAAATAAAGGCAAACGGATGGCACCGAAGCTGGCAGGGAGACTGGTGTAAGTAAAACACAGCATTGTTACTGTGGAACTTGTAATTGGTTTTAATCATATTTAACATCTGTTTCTCTACTTTAGTATATAATTTAGATGAAGCAGCTTAGAAATCTCAGCAAGAATCCATATTTTACATTTATTGAAAGAGGAGCACTTTCCAAGTGATCAAATTGCTCTCCTAATTCACTCATAATAATGTAGTAATTTGAAAAGTCTTTTTTATTTTCCTCATGAACTGTTCTTAATTAGTGGTCCTAGCTACTAAAGACTTCCCATCTGCCATACGGTGATAGCAATGTAAGATTATCACCCTGACAAAACTTCTCAGAATTCTCCCTTCCTTGGATATGTCACCCTTCCTTCAACCTCTAACTTCACCTTGCTGAGTAAAATTACTCTCTGGAAAGTCACCAACTAATTCCCACCTGCTATACTCAATGCAGTGTTCTCATTTCTTGCCTTCCTGGCTTTCAAAAGGCTGTAATAACCCACTTACCTCCAAGCTCTCGCTTTCCATCAGATCAGCTGAATTATAAGGTCTTGGCTCCATTCCTGCTTCTCTGACCATTCTATTCTCTCTACTTCACAAGGAGAGATCCCGGCCCTCGATCTGGGTCAGGACCATGAATATATCCTACTCATTCTGCACATGGTTTTTAAAAGTATAGCTTAATGTTTTACAATCCTTTGATTCCTGTTATGTTCTAGATTTACAACTTCTTTTGAAAACTCAAAAGATCTGGCTACACCAAGCCCACTCGTTAAAACTATTTCCCAGTGGCCCCTAAGGACAGGCCCACCCTCCCTGGTGCCCCCAGCTCCCACTCCTATTCAGTGGGTGAGTGTGCTCTGGGCTCGCTGACTTCGTTCCTTCAGTTACCCGCCTGACCCTCGTAGGTTTTCCCATTCATCCTACAATCCTTCAGCCACACCCCTACACCAACCGTTGATATTTGCCAATATCACCTCAGCTTTCTCACGCCCTTCCTCTTTTCAAGAGTGCTACTAATTTTCATTGCTTCCTATATGACCTCCTCTGAGGCGATACCCCAGGTGTACTGAATCCTTTCCTCTCTTATTGTCCATGCCCAAATTCTGAATAGCCTGCTGGGCACCTCTACTCAGGAGCCTCACTTACAACTTTAATTCCGCATGCTCTAAATTGATATCATGAACTACTCCATCTTACCCCATAGACCAGCTTCTCCCAAGTTTTTATTTCTATTAGTTTTTCTTGTGTCACCTGTGACTTGAGCCTCCACCTCACATTCCCATCTTCTCTCCTGTTCCCTATAAAGGGGTGCTGAGCTGTGTGAAGTGTGCTTCTGCCAAGCGTCTTGAGTGTGTCCCCCTTCCACTCCCATAGTTCATTCCCATTCATACCGCCATGACTTCTGGCTGTACAGAGCTCAGTCCCGACTTAGCTGTTGGATTCCTATGCTACTCCTAACGGGTCTACTGCAGTGTGTCTCTCCTTGAATGCTTGTGCACTCTAACTCATCTGCATGCTGCTACACAATTAACTTTCCAAGCACAGCTCTGTTAAAACATATTCTGTATATTTCCCTGACTTCCACATAAATGAAGAACATTCACACTAGCCAGACCCACCTCCTTGCTGCTTTGTGATGCAAAATCAGTTCCACACAGACCAGGCCACTCACCATTTCTTGTACATGTGTCAGCCCCATCTGATCTTTACTTTCCCTTACACTACTCCCTCTGCCAGGAACCATTCCCCATTATTTCTCCCCTCACTGCCTTGTTAAAACCTACCAATTCTTCAAGGTCCATGGGAACTTGTCCCTAATTTCCACATATAGTAGAACCTCCATAAGTTGACCACCTAAAGGACTGTAAGAAACTGGTCAACATATGGAGATGGTCAACATAAAGAATTATGCCTACTGTGCTGGTACATATAGGGGTATGTGACCATTCTATGAGAATTAGGTCAATTTTGGGAGGTAGTCAGTGTAGGGAGATGGTCAACTATGGAGGATCTACTGTAGTTTAACTGTGTCATCTACTCAGTACTTAAGATTCACCTGGGGATAACTCAAAAGTCCATGATGTCATGTGACTTTTATCACTGGAGTTGCCTATACAGGACTATTGAGTTGGAGTCAATTGCCCCATTCATGACGTATAGCCTGTCAGTCACCTCTGCTCAGAAGCTGCAGGAGGTAATATTTGAATTAGCCCAGCCTCCACATATCTATACATTATTGTCCCCTTTGGATACATAATCTAATTTAAGCCACATACAATAACGTTGAACTGTGAAAAAGCTCCCAAAATTGTAGTAGTATTGACTGTAGTAATATTTGGGAATGTGGGGATTCCAAGCTTTCTAGACAAGGAGGGACTTAACCACCTGTCTTTTAAGGCTGGGAGTCCTTCCTCTGAACACCTACAGCCATTGTTTCATTGTCCAGTCAGTCATTCTAGGTTGAATTTTCTGAGAGCAAACACAGTGTCTTCTGTAATACTATCATAATGAATATATGCTGAAATGGAATTGTGGTAAGTCAATTTTTTATAGTCAGCTTTTTCCCTAAAACTTTGAAATTTCAAAGAATTGCATCAGCATCAAAGCAGGAAGTGTGTTCCTGGAATAATGTGCTTTCAATAAAGAGTTAAGTAATGATCATTAGCTCTTCTCAGAAAAATACAATGTGAGATATAAGAAGAATCAGTATCACAGGGCGCCCCTTCAGGGCAGACAGGTTAAAATTCTCACAGTGCTGGCCAAGTGCAGTGGCTCACACCTTCAATCCTAGCATTCTGGGAGGCCAAGGTGGATGCATTGCTTGAGACCAGCCTGAGCAAGAGTGAGACCCTGTTACTACTGAAAATAGAAAAGTTAACTGTGCATTGCAGCAGGTGTCTATAGTCCCAGCTACTTGGGAGGCTGAGGCAGGAGGATCACTTGAGTCCAGGAATGAGGTTGTTGTGAGCTAGGCTGACGCCATGGCCTGGGCAACAGAGTGAGATTCTGTCTCAAAAAGAAAAAACTAATTTAGTATTATGTACATTGGATACTTGCTTTTCCATTCTTGTGATACTATACTAAGAAGGATGTTCTTTAACCCTCATATTAATCTGAAATAAACAACAACAACAACAACAATTTTCTTCACAGTGCTCAGGAGCCCTCTTGACCCAGTTGGTCTACGGAGTCACTGGATGGAAAAACCCTTCTGGGAACTAAAGCCCTGGTGAGGGACATTTAATTTCAGCAGGACCCACAGCATTCTCGCCTCCTTCTGCCATGGCACATTTTCTTATTTAAGCTGTTGGCATTTGAAAGGTCCCTCTGAATAATTGATGACTTTCTGGAAATATGCAGAGAGCATTTTTGCCAAGAACAGGAACCCCATTTGGGGAGCTGGTCAGATTAGCAATTCAGTTTCAAGTCCAAATCCCTTTCAACCTGAAACCTTCTGTCAGCTTGGAAAATGAAGTCCAGGCCTGGTCAGCACTTGGCAAGGAAATAGCAGTATATAATTAGGAAATATTTTTTAAAGCAACAAATATCACTCATTTCAACGAACAAAAGAAGCTTTGGGAATAATTGTCACTGTCATTACTCTTTTGTAGAGATAATCACTGCATATATTGCAACATAGCAAATCTCATGACTGTATACAAGGCACAAGGAATTAAGGTCATGGCTGTACTTTATGAGACTTTCTAAAAAAATCACTTATCTATTGCTAAGAAAATTCAAATAGATACAGTTAAAAGTACTTTCTCGCCAATGTGTGGGATAGAAAAGCAAAGAGCAAAGGATTATGACCTCTTTTCTCAGGCAGACACATTTGGCACATCATAGTAAAAAAAGTTCTCTTTCCAGTGTCCATTTAAAATCACAATAGACTTGGTCAGTAAAGGGACCATTCTTTGTCAACTGTAACTTAAACTCCCTATCTTCAAAGTTTATGACAGTTAATTCCCAAACAAGAACAATCTATGGTGTTGACAGTCATTGGATTACAGTTTCTTAACATCATCTGAGCAATAGGCTTTTGGAGATTTGTGAGGCTTCTGTATTTGTTCCCAGAAATGGAACTAAATGCGTAAAATAATTGTGAAGGAAACCATTTATATTATAAAGACATATAGCATAAAAAATGTTAATTTTATCTATGTGCTTCTTTATTAATGTGTCAAATAACAAGATACAGTGGATTTGTCTATTAAAGACCATAATTTCTAAGTAGAGACGAACATACATGGTGTTTAGAGACAGAAACATGATCTGCAAAAATCTTGTGTCAAGGTCACTGTTCATTACACTACAGTAGTGTAGGGATTTTCTCCCTATGCCCATAATAGATTAAAATGTGAAATTTTAGTTAATGTTGGTAAAATCACAGATTTAAGTTTTTCCTATACCAATTCACAGTCATTTGGACTTCATTCTCATGAAGAAAAGATGCATCTCCTTTTATTAATTCTCTTAGTTATTTTAAATGTGCAAATATTGTTAGAAGCTTTATACTCACTTTGAATTAATACATAGTATGTGTGTGTCTGTCCTAATTCAAGCATCAGGGAGGGGTGGGAGTGGGGTGTCATCTGTGAATCAGGAGGGGTTAGGGTGGGGTGGGGCGTCGTCTGTGAATGCAGTCTGTAGGCCTGCAGCTCTTTTCTGTTTATCAAATTAAGTGACACACATGAATTTTTTTTTGCACATTTTCCCTCTGAAGGTTTTCATTAAGTCTGTAGCTTTTTATATAATGCTAGGATTATCTGATTTATTTGTTTAGACTAGAAAGTCCCTATTTAGCATGCTGCAGTGTTCAGTTAAGGGATCTGACAACAGGATCATTTTGTAATTAGCAGGCCCCTAAATCACATGTTACCACTAAGTTCAGGTATAAATCAGTGGACTTATTGTGAACAAAGCACATCATTCATTAAAATAATCTTTTAAAATCATTCATGGAGTGAAATTCTTATTAGACTCTACATGGAATCTGTGGACAATGCAAGTGTATATTTTTGATTAATTATTCCATAATACCAATTCAGCAAGTGCCTGATGTTTGCTAAATATTAAGGAAAATCAAAGGACTATGACATGGACTTCTTGCTTTGCTTTCAAGAAGTTGATAATCTAGAGGCAAAAAGAGAAGTATGTTAGAACAGAGAACAGTTCAAAGGTCACAGTCTTACCTAGATTCTAGTACCGGGTTGTGAATCTTAAATAAGGGTTAGTTATAGCTTCAGCACACTGCAGGAAAATCAGCTTGTATGATCATTTGAAAGGGAGGTTTCCCTAAAAAAAATATTTCAAAACTTGTGAAATTCGAGACTAATTTTCTCATAAGCCTAATTTTAAAAAGGGCCTTTCATTCTGAGAGTGAATACTGCTGTCCTCACTATAGTCCAGGGGCACATTGCAGGGAGCTCATTGTATAGCCATGTCCCTATAATCTTATCAATTTTTTCCCATTATCCTTGACTGGGTGGGTGGGCATACAATGACTGTAAAAATTTGAAAGGAAGCCTGGCTGTTCTTTCTTTGTTTATTCAGGATTATCTCTACTATTTCCCAGAGTTCTTTCTGGCAAATAATTGCTCAATAAAAATAGTATTTTATCGCACTTAAATTATGTTGCAAGATCACTGTTTTGTAAGGTAGGAAAGGAAGAAGATTCATATCCCTAAAGCTAACACCACTGCTTGATGAAAGTTTGAGTATTTCTATGAAGTGAATTGGAAATAACACATTTCAACACCTGGTCTAAGGACCCTGTTCACATTTTGCTGACGAAGAATGAGTGCTATTTCTCTTTACTAGCTAAAGTGGCACTGCCAAGTAACAATAGCCAATACAGAGTTGATAATTTACTCAACCCAACGGCTTTGAAATGGTATAATTTGGACAACCATTTTTTAAATTTGGATGACGTTTATCTCACATTCATATATACAGTAAGACGTCACTAATATTTATATTATACTACTTTAAATTTACATCATTCATACTCATATACTATGTAACTCAGTTTTCATTTACTGTCTAAATCATTCTTGCACTTACTTTTAAAATCATTTGCCCCGGTCACTTTTAAAATTTTCAGGCCTTCAATTATGGAGCTGTATTATTATAATAGCTTTCAGTCATATAGCATTTAAGGTTTTGCAAGCTATTTCCTTCTGTTTTATTTTATTCAAGCATTATAACTGCAATGTCCAGTAGGTAGGAAAGTTAAACTATATTCCCATTTGAATAAACTGAGGCCCTTCAAGGTTACATTTCAGCAAGTAGTGGAGACAGAAACAAACTCAGAGTTTCTGATTTTAAAACCAGAGAATTTCCTCACCAAACATAAAAGACATCGGTGAGGAGGTATGTAATTAACTTGCAGAGGAACAAAGTGTAACTGCATGGATGGTTTGAAGGGGTACTGTAAGGCACAGTGGACACAAAGGTTTCACAACAGACACAAAACAGAACAATAGGCGCCTGAGCCAACTTTTACGGGGATTGGGCAGGCGAGCTGAAGGGCACAACTTGGCTCAGAGGCCAGTGTGCACCAGAGCAAGAGCGAGAGAACAGAGAGCGAGAGCAAGAGAATTTAATAGCCATTGCCTTTTGAAGGAGAGCTTTACTGTCAAACATCAGCAGGCTCACGATGGAGATGTGACCCTGTCCTGACACAATCAAGAGCAGCGCAGCTAGAGGACCAAGATGCTCCTCAGATTGGACAGAGAAGATGTCCCTCAGATTGGACAGTGAAGATGCCCCTCAGACTGGACAGAGAAGATGCCCCTCAGATTGGACAGAGAAGATGCCCCTCAGATTGGACAGAGAAGACGCCCCTCAGATTGGACGGTGAAGATGGACCTCAGATTGGACAGAGAAGATGCCCCTCAGATTGGACAGAGAAGACGCCCCTCAGATTGGACGGTGAAGATGGCCCTCAGATTGGACAGAGAAGACGCCCCTCAGATTGGACAGAGAAGATGCCCCTCAGATTGGACAGTGAAGATGCCCCTCAGATTGGATGGTGAAGATGCCCCTCAGATTGGACAGAGAAGATGCCCCTCAGATTGGACGGTGAAGATGCCCCTCAGATTGGACGGTGAAGATGCCCCT
>CAUYON010015610.1:0-11753 GCA_963573935.1 Arctocebus calabarensis
TACTTTGCTAAGAAGAATGTGTTCCAGCTCCATCCATGTAAACACAAAAGAGGTAAAGTCTCCATCTTTCTTTAAGGCTGCATAGTATTCCATGGTATACATGTACCACAATTTATTAATCCATTCATGGGTCGATGGGCACTTGGGCTGGATTTAGATTTCTTAATAGCTGTTAGTGCTTTACTTTCCAAGTATAACATAAAATTGAAAGACTTTAAGATCCATTCTTGTTCTGACACTCCATTTTATTTTATTCTTATTCTTATTTATTATTTTTTGTTGTTGTTGCAGTTCAGCCAGGGCCGGGTTTGAACCTGCCACGTTCAGTATATAGGGCCGGTGCCTTACTCACTGAGCCATAGGCACCGCCCTATTTTATTATTTTTATTTAATTTTTTTTTTGAGACAGAGCCTCACTCTCCCTGGGGAGAGTGCTGTGGCATTATCATAGCGCACAGCAACCTCAAACTCTTTGGTTTAAGCAATCCTCATGCCTCAGCTTCCCAAATAGCTGGGACTATAGGTACCCATCACAATGTCTGGCTAGTTTTTCTATTTTTAGTCGAAATAGGGTCTTGCTCTTGCTCAAGGTTGGTCTCCAACTCCTGAGCTCAAGTAATCCACCTGCCTCAGCCTCCCAGAGCACTCGGATTACAGGTGTGAGCCACTGTGCCCAGCCCTGACACTCCTTGTTCTTCTCTCTTGCCTTCTTTCTCCTAAGTGGGGAAAGAGATTTCAATAATAATTACCATAGTAATACTGATGATGATGATGAAAGCTAACCGTTGTTAAGTGCTTATTATGTGCCAGGAAGTTCCGCAAACCTTGACCCATATTAATTTATTGGGTCTTCACCACGACCCTGTGGACCAGATCCTCTTATTCCCATTTTGCAGATGAGGAGGGAGAGCTTGTGTGCTTTGCCTAAGTATGTACAGCTTGTCAGAGTTGGAACTGGGGTTTGAAGCCAGGCTTTCTGGCTCCTGAAAATGGTGACATTTTTCCTGCCTTTAGTGATCCCAAGAGAGAAAATGAAAAAAAAACATTCTGTTTATTTTTATCTATTATTTGGTTAAAGAGCCGTTACCAAAGCCCAGGGAAGCCTACAGTTAGTAAAAATTGAAGCCCTGACATTAAATCAATCAGACATCCTTTCTCGCTTTTTAAATCCCCATTCTCAATTAAGGTGGAAATCAGATTAACCAAGACTGGCTGGAAAGTAGTGAGCGTCTTAGAAGCTCACGCGCTCAGAAAGGTCAGGCTACTGACAGCTACTGGTTTTTCTGTGATTCAGACAAGTCTCACCCAAGCCATCTCCCTGGGGAGAATACAGCTGCTATCTGAGTCTACTCCGAGTCAGATCTGTCTGGAAACTTGAACCCTGCCTCCTTCCCAAATTCATTTTCGTCAGCACCTCCTCTTGATCTCTTCAATCCTGAATCTTCCCCAGACAAAAAGAAAGGGCTCCTAGCCCCTGTAGATGTGCCGCTCTAATGCACACCATTTCTGCAGCCACACGGCAGGTGCCATTTGATTTCCTTATCGCCAGTAAAACAAAACCAGGCCCTGCCTGTATGATTCCCGGCTTTAATTACCAAAGGCAAATTGCTGCGTCACTCAGAATAATGAAAAATTGGAAACAACAGGGAATGCTTACATAAATCAGGGTCTAGTCAAAAGGTAGAATAATAAGTAGCCATTAAAATGAAGTTTTAAAAAAATATTTCATAAAAAAAGTAAATGCCCACAATATATGGAGAGGAAAATAGCTTTTAATATTATTCTGTAGGATCCCAATTTTATGCGTATATTTCAAAAATATTTATAAACACAGAACCAAAACCTAGAACAAATACACTAACATTTTAATGGTTATCTCCAAGTTGTGTGATTGCAAGTGATGTTTATATTCATTTTCGTTTTTTCCTGTTTTACGAATTTATAACCATGAGCATGTATGCATTCCTGTTAAAATCAGAAGCAAGGAAAAAGAGAAGAGGGAAACTCTTTGGTTTTCTTAAGTTTTTCCTTGTTGAAGAGCTGTTGATTCTTTACGGGTTCACCAGTACTCACCAGCTCTCTCCACCCCTAGGGGTCCAGCTCAGGTCCCATTTCTTCCAGGAAGTCTTCCTGGACTCATTGAGCTCAGAGACTTCTTCAGTTTTATGGACTCCTTAGTCTCATTGTGACACATCATCGACTTTACATTAGTGTAGGTCTTGGGTCCCTCAACCACAGAGTAGGTTCCTCGATGGCAGAACCGGTATGTTTTAAACTTCGTTCTCTTCCCCACACCACCTAGCAAGTCCTGTGCAAACTGTTCGAGTTCAGTTGATGTCAGTTGAACACAAGGCCTGGTCCTCACGGGAGGCACATGAGTTGGACGCACCTCTCTCTCTGAACTTTGTTCCATTTCCTCCAATTCATCTAAAAGGGGTGTCTGTGCCATTAGCCCTGGGTTAAACTGTATTGTAAATTGTTTAAAAAGAATTCCATTTGCTTTGGTAAGAACGATCAAGTCCAGCCCTTGTCTTCACAAGGAGACTGTAAAGCAGAGAAAATAAATATGATTTATCTTGAGCAAAAAGGCATTTTTCTTGGTGAATGGGGATAATGGAGTTGATGTTTATAAAAAGGAAACCAAGGGCAGGGAGAGGCGGTGACTTCCCTCGGTTCCATGCTGATCAAAGGCAGGTGGTCACATGTCACATGGCTTTCCTCACGTCCTGCTGGGCTCAGGATACCATATCGAGGTCAGAAGAAAATGAGACCCGAGGAATTTACAGTTTATCTGGAGGGAAGAGAAGATGAGTCATGGAAATAACTTGGCCTGAACAAGCAGTGGTAGAAGATTACGTAAGGAATACAGTGCAAAGGACGTACCGGGGTGCAGCTGGCAGAGGGCTAGTGATGTCTGTTCATGGAGGGCGTCTGTTAACATAGCAGGTGTCAGCCCACCAGGCCCCCTCGTACATGGCTCTGACTCTCCTGCCCTGTCACCATCTCCAGTTTGTGCCCAGTCCCTGTCACCCAAACCTCTCACCGATAGCTGTGGGGCTCTGCCATCCTGCTCCTCTAAAGACCCCCCAGCCCTTCTCTCTCTGGACTCTGATGTGGCCCTAGACCGTTGGACAAGGGCTGTTCCCGGAGGCAGAGCATGGGCAAGAGGACCACCTACACCTTGGAAAGGCTTAAAAAGTCTTGTGCTCACTTCGGCAGCACATACACTAGGATCGGAAGGATACAGAGAAGATTAGCATGGCCCATGTGCAAGGATGACACGCAAATTCGTGAAGCGTTCCATATTTTAACAAAATAAATAAAATGAATGAATAAATAAAAGTCTATTGGAACATCCCTTGTTAAATATTAAGTTGAAGGGTTGGCATTTAATGCATGGTGAGCCACACTCCTGCTTGACAGTGAAGCACACTAAACCAGGGATTTACCCTAAAGCTACATATAGAATTAATTGAAGCAAGAAATGGGACAGCTGGCCAGGTTTACAAGGACTGGGCATCAGGTGTGGAGGGGGCTTCCAGCTCAGTGGCTGCGGCAAAGGAGAGCACAGGATGGACTTGAGATATTGTTGGGGATATAATTTTGGGCAACAGATGGGAAAATTAGGGGAGCCTGATGGCAGACACATGCTATGTGACTTTGGACAGGCCACATAACCTCTCTGATCCTGCCTCTTTTTCTGTAAAATGAGAGTAATAGAAGAACACAGCTTACCGGGTTGTTGCAAGTATTATCCGAAATATTTGAAAAGCATATGGCCTAGTAGTGCTTAGCACCACTTTTAGTAGTAAACCCTGAATTTTTTTTTAGATGTTAAAGATCAGCACAAGGAAAGGAAGGAATCCAAAAGATAACATCATATCTCAATGCGCAGGGCTGGCAGGCAATGCTGGGATAGTAATGGGGAATTTAGGGGAAGGGGCCTAGAGTTTTAAATGCATGGTATGTCTGGCTTTTATTTCATAACAAAGTTATGTTAGACTTTGTTTCAAACCACCAATCGCCCTGAGTGGTAGGCAGCTCTGATCAAGGGGACCTCTCAGTTAAGGGAAGATGATCAGGCAAGAGAACAAAGAGAAACAGGGCTGCAGTGCATAGGAGTCACGGTGACACAGTACCGCTGGCAGCCCAGGTGAGAGGTCCTGAGTCTTCCATGGATGGGGAGCTGCCAGCAGCTGTGAGATCTGCTATCACATGCTGGGCAGCCGAAGAGCTAGGCCAACGCTTTTCACCCTGGCTGTATGCCAGAGTCACAGTGGAGCGTTTTAAACACCTCTGGCCCATCTTCAGGACACAAGGGCCACTCTGATAAACAGGATTAGGACCGTTGGCTAAGCCAAGAGCCAGTAAGGGGGCTGGGAGAGTTGGGACAAGGCAGACAGAGGGCCAGCATGGGGTGGGAGGAGTAGAAGGAACCCTGACCCCAGGCTCCCTGTTGGACATGTCTACCCTGGGGAAAGACTGGCCTCGGGGAGCTGGGGCTCAGGCTGCAGGCGGTGGCAGCCCTAGAAGATGGGCTGGGCACCAGGGTCAGGAGTGGGAACCAAGGATTCTATAACAGGAACTTCTCCCTGAGGTCGCCCAGGTGCACTCTCTTGCAAGTACCAGGGATCTTTTGCTCAATGCCTTGAAATTCATGATTGCTTTTCAGTTCAATCACACTGTCATTCCTTCATTCAACAAATATGTGTGAGCACCCCCTACCACCACCACCCCTGGGTAGACCCTGTTCCAGCCCTGGCATGCAGCACGGACGAGCAGAGGTCCCACTCTCGAGCTCACGTTCACGCAGGGAGGCGGTATAAACACAGATGAAATGTATCAGTTGGTGGAGAGTGCTGTGAAAAGGATTAAATCAGGCCAGTAAATTAAAGAGACGTGCTGGTTAGGGAAGCTCTTTCCAGCTAGGTGGAAGTTGGGCAGAGACAGTAGGGAAATAAGAGTAGGAGCCCAGAAGATATTGGGAAGAACATTCTGGAAGAATATTCAGTGCAAAGGCCCTGAGGCAGGGTCCTGCAAGGAGGTCCCTGTGGTCAGGGCAGAATGAGCCATAGAGGAATCACATGCTACATCACTTTTCTCTGTCTTTCTTAAAATAGGTATAAAAATGCCGGATAAGGCAGGGCCTTGTGGCAGAAGAGGATTCTTTATAAATCTGCCCTCAAGTTTCTGGGATTTGATGTGCCAATTGTGATCCCCAGAGAGTAAGAGAAGACTATGGTGGAAAGCGTGTCTCTCTTAGAGATAAAATGGCTCAGAATTAAAAGTCTTTTATAGGCATATAGCTATGAGTTACAGCCCACCTGCCTCTTCTCTGTACTAACGTTAAGAATAAATACCCTCAAAAGCAAGATTAAAGGAATACATATGTAAAAGTATGTTACTTAATCGCATTACTATGAACCGTTTTTAATTTCCTTTTTACGTGTTCTGGGTTTCTTCCTCGCTAGGTTTCATGGCTATTTTGGATTCACCTTCTTTGGGTTGGGAGCTTTCCAAAGGTGCTTGTGGGTCCCAGCACCGCAGAGGCTGGGTGGGGTGCTCCCGACCATTAGCTCTTTGCCTAATCTGAGAGGGGAATTTTTGTCACCTGCTCTCAGTTCTGATTACCCACCTAGGAAGTGTGGATGGGCCTGTCTGTCCTCTGGCTGAGATTCTAAAAAATCTCTTTGGCTATGCAAGAAGTTCCTTTCTAAAGCAGAGCAGATAAGATGGTAAAGCAATATTTTTAGGTTTGTTTTTCCTAGTGATTTTTTCTCGTATTTCTTTCCTCCAGTAGGGATATAACCTGCTCTGTGGCTCTATAGTTCCCCACCACATCCTCTTCTGAAATCGGCTCTGTAGTATATTGCTTCAAACAAACAACAAACAAAAAACTACTAATTTTTTTCTATACCTCCTCCCCCAAAAAAGGCTATTATTTTTTCCTCTCTACCTTATTTTCCTCAAAACTAGGTTTGTAAAGGGTTAAAAACAAGTAAATGATACTCCAGAGCCCAACATAGTATTGTAGAACAGTTTGTAGACACTTGTATACTGGTTGCCTCAAATAAACACCCCGACCCCCAAGTGTCTTTAAGGTTCTATTGTTAGGGATTATTTTCTTTGGCATCAAGATTTATTTAAAAAATGCATATACCCTGCAGAAGACTATCAGCTGCCAGCACTCCAGGGTTAGATAATCAGATCACTGAAGTAGGGGATTGGGGTTTTGAAGGGAGTGCTAATAAGAACATGTTTCCTGACCAAAGTAAGCACCCTGTAAGCTCCAAATGTCTTCTCTTCAAGGACCTCTGTGGGAGAGAAATAAGGACAAAGGTGAGAAGCTTTATAGACAAGCAGCTGGCAGAGGGAGAGGGATAGACAGCCACCAGGGAGGCCCTGCCTTTTGTCCCTCCTTCCCCATTTTCCCTGAGCAGGTGGACCCTCTCTCACAGCATCAGTGGTCATATCCAGACAGGGGACCTTCAGAGCTTCAGCCCTGGTCTTTCTCTCCAGCCCCCTGCCAGATGGGCCCATCCAGGTGTTCCCACTGCTCCTCCCCAGCCGCCTCTGTGTTCCCCAGGCTGCTCCCTGGATACTGTCTGAAGACTCGCAGGCGTCTGGCCTCCTCTGGCTCTGTACAGGCCACTCGAGTCTCACTTGATTCTGCCCCTTCTTTTCCTGTCTTAACAACATCACCTGGTTCGGACATTTGTTCCCCAGCCTTGGGTGATTCACTCATACATCCCTCTGCCTGAATCCCGGAGCCTGGTCCCATCTTACCTGCCACTGCTGGATGGGTTGATGCTGTCAGCCTCTGCTCAGAGGCTCCCAGAACTCCCGGCTCATTTGCGTAAAACTAAACTCTCCAGCCTGTTTGAAGATGTCCTTAGTCCGGCCCCGCCTGGTCTTCTGTGTCTGTCCTTCAAGGTGTTGGGGAAGTAGGAGGCAGCGATGGGATGCATTATCCCATTCAACCCTCACCACAGCCCCCCTGGGCAGCTTCATTTTTTTTTCTTTTTTTTGCATGAGGAAACTTGGATTTGGGTTAAGTAACTTATTCAAAATCATACAGTAAGAAATCAGAAGAGCTAGGATTTCATCTGAAGCTTGTTTGACTTCTGATCCCAAATTCTTAGCCACCGTGCTCTGGTGGTTTGCAGACTCTCAGTGGCTCACCTGGGGGCCTGGAGGACGTGCTGAGTCAGGCCAGACCCCAGACCTGCTCAATCAGAGTGTGCATTTGAGCCAGATCCCCAAGGGCCCCACAGGTACCTCTCTTTCCATGTGTTCCTTTAGCCTTTAGTTCCCTAGCTCTGTGACCATGACAGGGGTAACCCATCTCTTCCCGCGTTATTAAGAAAATGGCCTAACTTCCCCATGTTTTAATTTCCTCACTCCCTTAAAACGCAAAGGACCCTGTTACTGTTCTAGAGAGTTGATGAAGGAGGTGCGGGGAGAGTGGAGAGCCTGGCACTTTGGGAGGAAGCATCCTGACAGCCGCTCCAGGCAGAGGACGGGGGCAGCCCTGGGTTTAAACCCTGGGCTTCAAGGCCCAAGGGGAATGTGTCCCTCGGGAGCTGTTCTTTCTGGAGAAATAACCCTGAGAGCTGACCTGCCAGAGCCCAACACTCCTTCCTGGCAGGGGCAGGGCAGGGCTGTAGAGATGCCAGTGGTGAGGTGGGGCGGCCAGACTGAACCTGGGGAGGCTGAGCTTGCAGCCGGCCCACTCACTGGCCTGTTCCCTGCCTGGTGGCAAGTGCTGGTGGCTGAGGGGCACACAGCTACCCCTGCGGTGGGGGCATCGCAAATCAGTTACCCGACACCCACCCTCTGGGTACCCACTACCCTCCTGCTGCCCTTTGGCTTCACTGAAGACATTTCCCAGTACCCACACCACCCCCAGAACAAAAATCGCTTCTCTTGCCTCCTCCTGGTGGTGCCCGCCCCACACCCCTCTCAAAGAGCTGCTTTTCTTACCCTGCCTAAGCCTCTTTGTGTGATTAAAGTAATTCCCACTGAAGGAATTCATTCTTTTCTGAATGACCCTTAGGCTTAATCTTCCCAAGATGCATTTGCATTTCAAGTAGAGAAGTGCTCTCAGAACCAGAGTTCATTTTTAATTGATAGAATGAAGGGGCACTGATTTGGGGGAGGGCTTTCTCCAGGCCCCTCCCTGACATCCTCCTCTCCCCACTTCACCCTGCGGTGGAAGGGTAGGGCTGGCAGGTGTAGAGTAATGGTTCTCATTCCTTTTTAATGAAAAATTTGTATGGCAGGACCCAGAGTCATCAACTTTTAATTTTGCCAAAGTTGTGTTATCACTGATTTCCTAAAACTATTGCTTTGCAGCACCAAAAGCTGAAGAAAGAAGTCTTCTGCATGGAATAAATTTACCTTTATAAAATCATAGCCCCTGGATCTTAGTTTTATCATTTTGCCCCAGGTTGGTGAAAACCTCACCGGGAGGCTGGCCTTTGAGAACCACAAACCGGCCGGCCCTGAGGGGTCTGCCCAACTCGAAAATGCTGCTGTTTTCAAATACCAGGTCATACTACATTAAAGATGCATTTTCAACTGTTAATAATTAATGGTGACGTTAATTTATCATAGTTGCACGTAACATCCTATAATGGAAGTGGCCCTGGGAGACAGGCTGGTAGAAGGAGATTGAGGAGCAGAGAAGAAAGTTGGGAGTGAATGACGGAGGCGGGTAGGGAACAGCAGCTGCTCCTGACAGCTGCGTCCATCCTGAGGTCCTGTCCTGGAGGTGTGCGCTGTGTGGGTGCGTGCGTGCACGTGTGTGTCTATGTGTGTGTGTAGCAGTGGAATGTGAGGGCGGCCCCCGACCTGGTGTCCGCTCCCACACACAAAACCTCGAAATGTTCTGTGGCCTGGCTTCACCTTTGCGTGTGTAGCTGTGCCTGACTCCCAAGCCAGAGACGTGAACAAGATGGCAGATGTCTTGAAGCAATGAGAGGGGCCAGCACTGGGGGACGACGAGGCCTTGGCACTCCGAGGGGGACCATAAGCTACCCTCTGGTTCCCAGGTCTCCTTAGGCTGACCAGGAGATGCTTGGGTTTGCTCGTGGGTTTGTAACGGGTTAAAAACAAATGATACTCCAGAGTTCCATATAGTATCATAGCACAGTTTGCTGGCACTTGTATACTGGTTTCCTCAAATAAACCCCCTGACGCCCAAGTGTCTTTGAGGTTCTACTGTTAGGGATTATTTTCTTTGGCATCGAGACTTATTTAAAAAGTGCATATCCCCTGCAGAAGACTGTTTCTCAGCTGCCAGCATCTCCAGGGTTGGGCTTTGCTCATGGTTTTCTCTTGTTCCCGTTCCAGGTGTGTGTGGCTGCTGCGGCGCTCTACGCCCCAGGTACAAAAGGCTGGTTGACAACATCTTCCCTGAGGATCCAGAGGTGGGTCTCATCTCTGGCAGATGTCCTGGCTCTTCCCATCTAGGCTGGGCCCCTGAGGGCTGCTGGGTGGGGAAGGCAGGCCTCTCAGGGCCCTGGCCACTGGCCTTTTCAGACAAACTGAGACCTCAGCCACAGCCCTGGCTAGCGGCGAGAGGCTACCAGGGGGCACAAGGCATGAGGAAGATGTTTGGATCCCTCTGAAGTCAGGATCTCCAGGAGGCAGTTGGGAGTTGGGTCTGGCCTGCTTGGGGCCATCACGGCCCACCTGAGACATCGTTCCCACACACATCTCTCTGGGGATGGTGCCTCGAGCTGCAGAGACTCTGGATGATGAGATTCCCTCCTGTCCTGTCTTAGGTTTGCTCAGGAGCCTACAGCTCTCCCCAGGTCCTTCTGGAGTCTGCCAGTGTCTGGGGTGCACAGACCATGGGAGGCCTGGCTCCGTGGCTTCCGTGCTGCCACTCTACCCACCAGGCTGCTTCCCAGGTTGTGGTCTGAGAAACATCAGGGTCTGATGTAACTTGACTTGCTCTCTGGGAATCAGTGGCCACTTCTTGATGGGCAGACAGAGGATCTTGTTTCCAGCATCCTCTGGAGAATTCCCTGAAAGCTACAGAGCTGCCTTCTTCCTGTGTGTGTTTTGGTGCCAGATATCTAGAATGTTTTAATCCTGAGTCACTTTTTTTTTTTTTTTTTTTTTTTTGAGACAGAGCCTCAAGCTGTCGCCCTGGGTAGAGTGTCATGGCATTACAGCTCACAGCAACCTCCAACTCCTGGGCTCAAGCAAGTCTCCTGCCTCCGCCTCCCAAGTAGCTGGGACTACAGGCACCTGCCACAGCGCCTGGCCATTTTTGTTTTGATTGTAGCCATCATTGTTGTTTGGGGGGCCCAGGCTGGATTCGAACCCGCCAGCTTAGGTGTACGTGGCTGGTGCCTTAGCCTGCTGAGCCACAGGCGCCGAGCCAATCCTGAGTCACTTTTAACGAAGCCCTGTCATTTATTCATGCACACTCCCACCCATACACACTCACGTATGTACACGCATGTATATATCCACATACATGCACACATATGTACATTTATAGTATGTGCTATTATAGCAAGCGCATTTTAGTATAGATTGGGAGTTCCTAGAGGGAGGGAACTATGTTTTAATCACCTCTGTGTCCCTGAAACCTACATGTTGTCAGGCACGTGCATAATGGGCACTGTGAATGCTGATTAGATGGGATTATTATTTACCTCTAGACTTGAACTTGCCTAGCCCTGCTGTGGCCACAGTGAGCATGAACTATCATCTCTTGTAGGATGGCCTGGTGAAGACTAACATGGAGAAGCTGACCTTCTATGCTCTCTCAGCTCCAGAAAAGCTAGATCGTATCGGTGCCTACCTCTCCGAGAGGCTCATCCGTGATGTGGGTCGTCATCGATATGGGTAAGTAGTATGGGAAGGAGGGAGAGAGATTTTCAGAAACTATGTTATTAGCTTAAACAAAGGGTCCTTTTAAGAAAATGACAGTAAACTGGATTATGACACAGAGCAAGAAATTGGTGACTGGGGTGAAGAGTGTGTTCCGTGTGCTATTCCAAGGGCAGGGTAAAGTTTCGTGCTACCGCTAAGGTTTGGGGAGAAGGGGATCTGACTTCCTAGGACCTTCTCTTTTAGCATCCATTCACCCCTTGTGTTTCTGTCCAGAAGCTCTCACCACAGAGCCTCGGGCCTTAAAAGTTAGTGTAGCCAGGCTCGACGCCTGTGGCTCAACGGGCTAAGGCGCCAGCCACGTACATCTGAGCTGGCGGGTTCGAATCCAGCCCGGACCCACCAAACAACAATGACGGCTGCAACCAAAAAATGGCTGCGCGTTGCGGCGGACACATGTAGTCCTAGCTACTTGGGAGGCGGAGGCAAGAGACTCGCTTAAGCCCAGGAATTGGAGGTTGCTGTGAGCTATGATGCCACAGCGCTCTATCCAGGTGACAGATTGAGGCTCTGTCTCAAAAAAAAAAAAAAAAGTTAGTGTAGCCCAAAATGTGAGGCTGTCTTCATCAAATGTGTCCTGCCTCCCTCCACTCACTGCTCTAACAAGTGAGGAGAACCCATCTACTTCTAGTCAGAAGGCAAGGTTGGGGCAATTTGTGCCTTAAAAATACACCGAAGTGGGCTCGGTGCCAGTGGCTCATCGGGCTAAGGCGCCAGCCATGTAAACCTGAGCTGGCGGGTTCAAATCCAGCCTGGGCCCGCCAACCAACAATGACGGCTGCAACCCAAACAAAAATAGCTGGGTTGCAGCGGGCGCCTGTAGTCCCAGCTACTTGGGAGGC
>CAUYON010015615.1:0-12791 GCA_963573935.1 Arctocebus calabarensis
AGCTTCTCTCTCCCCACTAGAATTCTCTCCCTCTACCAGGAGCTTTAGTGTTTTCTGTATTCTTTTCTGTAAATAAATTCTGTCTTACCACTAGGGGGTGGGAGGGAATAATGTAATGAAGAATAATAAAATACATGTTAAAAAAATTAAATTAAATTAAATAAATACCAGAAGAACAGGCAATGCTAGACTTTTTCACCCCTGGGTTCCTTTCAGACGGGCAGAGTGATTATGGCTTCCAGCTGGCCGCAGTCCTAACCCTGCTCTAATGTACCTCACTCTTTGTTTACCTGCCTTGCCCCTCAGGCATTTGACTTTGCCCAACATGGACCCCGGTTCCTTGGTCGAGCGCATCTTCCTTTCTGCTGTGGGTCTCAGGAGGCAGCCGGTATTAGTTTCTGCCCTTGAACCTGGAGTCTCCTACGACACTCTCCTGCTGTGGTTTCTTCCTAGTTGTGTCTACTGACTTCTGACTCCCCAGCTTGCTGGCCCTAACCTACCATCACTGCAATGTGCTAAGCGGTCTGCCAGCAGCCAGCCTCTAGTTCTGCCACTCACTCTGCTCCCCCACGTTATTGGAAGGTCCCCTCTGAGTTACGCCCCAGATTGTCACTACATCTCATTCACCTGTGAGTATGCCCATCCTTACCATCTGGTCTAGAACCTCTGCCATTCCCTATCTTCTCCTGCAAGAGTGAAGTGTTGGGTGGCGCACAAGTACTTTCCTTCTATTCGTCAGCCTCTCTTGTGCCCCATGGCCTACCACAGTGGCTCTCCCAGTGCTGTCCTCGCTGCAGAGCTCAGAGGGGTGAACTTAATGACAAGAAAGGATTGATCAGTGTTCCTTGAACAGTACAAGACAAAGAAAATTTTAGAAGACCTTTGGACTTTGTGCATGGATGATATTTTGTAGGGAACTTGACAGAGACTTGTAAAATACATTTCATATAAGAAAGAAGTTGAAAAGGGCAAAAAAAAAAAAAAAACATTGCAAGTCTGACAGGAAGTAAAAGAAAAAAGATATACACCGAAATATTGGGACTGAAAACCAAATTGAAAGTGAAGCTGCCTATGACCTTTGTGCCTCCCTAAATGAAAAGCAAACTTTTCCTCTTCCTCCCTCATCACAGAGTTTGTCCAGCAAGATTGATGACACAGCTCTTACTAAGGACGCTGCTGAAATGTTCGGACATAGAACACAAGACAGTGTACGTGGCACTTCCTTGAGGAAGCAAAGGCATGCTGTTATAAAGGACAGAGGGCTGGCAATTAAAGAGGAAAGAGTGGGAGGGAGCACAGTCACTGGCAGGGTGACATGCTACCTAACAAATGCTCCCCATCATGTTTCACAGCAAAAGATGCTGTCTTTAAACTTCCCAGGGCAAGATTCAAAGGCACAGGACACATTGCCTACACACCCCAGGAAAACTCTCCAGTCTTAAAGAAGCCACGTGTGTTCCAGCTTCCAAGCCTGTATTCCTCCCACCCAGAATTATGGCTGATTCCTTATCTTTACCCTCTTAAAGCCCAGCTACTACCAAACTCAAATTCTATGTCATTCCTCAACTATCCCAAACAAGCATAACCCCTCCCTACTCTAAATTCTGTAACAAATCAAACCTGTACTTGCAACATTCACCAACTAGGATGTAAGCACCTCAGAATCAAAGCAAACACTTGCCCTTTTATTCCTAATGCAATGGCAAATATTTAGTACAAATATGGAACTGAATATGGATCCTGTTGTATTCTCTATTACTTATTTCATTGCACATAGGTTTCTTTAAATTCCAGTAAGATTATATGTTCCTTGAAGCCAAGGATCATGCCTTGTATTTCTTTGGCAGTGTAAGAGACAGACACCCAGCCCACACCAGGTATTTACTGAACTAAGCTGGGTGATGGAAATAACTTTAAAGCTTTCACACAAGTCACCAGTCGCAGTGATAGACATTCGTTCACTCAAATGGAAATTATCACTTTATGACTAGAACAAAATTATCCAGGCAACAGAGAGCCCTATGGCTGTTCAATACCATAATTTCACTAAGCTCTAGGGAAAAGGCCTGAGATTGCCTCTGGGAGTTTTAAATGCCACTTCAACGTGAGTGACTGGCATCTGAGCAGCCATCTTGCAGATGGTTCTTCAGAGTTATCTAAGCTTACTCTGCAGGGAAAGCCATATCATACTTAATCAGTTCATACGTCAAAAGATGGTTTTGTTTTTTAAATGCTTTTGCTATGAGTTCCACCTGGGACTTGTGCATCCATTCGAGATCTTGATTTGCACATCATTATTGGACCCAAGACTCTGTGATGAGCCCTCAGCTGTCAACAGAAATTGAAGCAGGATGTCAGCATGCCCCTCCTCCCCACCTGCCCTCACTTCTTGAATCTCCCAGGCAGACTCAGGGAAGCAGGAAAGATGAACAGATAGGATTTGCAGGCTTGGGGAGAAGGGATAAGAACACACATGGAGGAAGAAAGACAGTCATTAGTCTGTTTACCTGTCTGTGATAACTGCTCTAAGACTTGGCTTTAAGTAATAAGTCTCTGAAAACCAAAAATGTTAGATACAATTTGGTATAAGCAAATCACTTGTGTGCACAAAACTCTATATTTTCTTCATGCAAACAGCATCTTCACATGCAAATTGGGCTGTTAGAGCGTTAGCTAATTGAGCCATGCGTGGAATTATTCAATGCTTTTTTGCAAGCACAATAGGAAATCATACTGGTATAGCTACAGAGAGTGTGGAGGAGAGTGGCTGGCAGATACCAGCACCTTTTGCCTGCAACTGGGGAACTCATTCACTTTGGGATGCAAAGCTCTCTTGAGAAGCAGAGTGGACAAACTTGGGTGAATGTATTTTCAGTCAAGTTACTGGTGAATTGACTACTGTCAGCTGTGCTCTGAATCAATTTGTTTTACTCCAAGAGAAAACTCACATAGGGTACCTGAGTTAGCACTTCAACATGGCTGGGAAAAAATGGTCTCATGGGCCACTCTGTTGGGTACAGGGTAGCTGTCGCTATCCTCAGACCCTCTACCATCCTTGACTCTGCATAAACAGGAAACCAGATGGCAGTCAGTAAAGGAGGGTGAATGAGAAGACTGTAACAGCAGTATTTACAAAGCAGTGGGTGGAGATTAGAGAAAGCAACAAGTGTTTGAACAATGCCTCCAGATGTAATAGTGGTTGCACTTCCAAGAACTGAAGGAACAAGGAAATGGGTCAGACAACAGAACCTGGAGAGATAGCTATCAAAAGAGGACTTGTGACCTTTCAATTAACAAAGGCAGGGAACCCTTCATAACCTCCCAAAGAAAGCCAGAAAAATAGGGTACCCGTGGCTCATCAAGTAGGGTGCCAACCCCATATACGGAAGGTGGCAGGTTCAAACCCGGCCTTGCCGAATTGCAAAAAAACAGAAAAATAGCCAGGCGTTGTGGCGGGTGCCTGTAGTCCCAGCTGCTCAGGAGGCTGAGGCAAAAGAATCACCTAAGCCCAAGAGCTGGAGATTGCTGTGAGCTGTGTGACACCACGGCCCTCTAACGAGGGTCATAAGGTGAGACTCTGTCTCTACAAATAAAAAAACAAAAAACAGAAAGCCAGAGGAATCAATGCTGACTTCATTCTTTTCTCCCTTTCTGGTACCTTGCCTGAGCCCCCATTGACTAAACCGAACTGGAACACACAAGACAAAGGCATCTCTTGGTTCTTCCTCTACTGATCAACCTGCCAGACACAGTGCAGGCTTAGATCTAGAGGGCCAGGCCACAGACATTCTGCACAGTTGCTCTAGCGTCAAAGATGCTATAGCTAAACACATTTTGCTTCATTTCATATGTGTATTTTAATATTTCTGGGCCTTAGACTCCAGAAATTCTCTGGAAGCTACATCACATTAATGCCTTGTCCAGCACTAATTCTCCATTCTCATGGAAACTGTTTTAACCTATGAGAATCATTCTTAAGACCCCAATAATTTTATCATGAATGTTGTAGGTCAACAACCCCCAAAAGACCCGAGTCTGTCTCGGCCTGTCTCAGCCTTGGTCCCCAGCATGCGCCCCCCCCCAGGTTAATTCTAAGAACAGGTTTCTGAATAGAACAAGGAAATTCAGCGAGTCCTGCAGTTGAAACAATGGTGAAAACTCACTCAAGCAGAGTTCCCCAAGCTTTTGAATCTCCCAAGCCAAGTTAGTTTTTGTGCCAACTGCCATGATGCGACCCCCTGTGCCAGGCCCCTGACTGTAGCCCCACCCCGAGTTAACCGCCAGGATATAACCCCCTGAGTTAACCACCTGACTGTAACCCCACCCTATAACCAGCCACGTTCCACGTTTGTACGTGCTTACTTTGCCACATCAGAACAAAAAGGGTATAAAAATCAGCTTGTGCCTTACTTGGCAGTCGTTTGACCTTTGGGGCAACAGTCCCCCTGTGCAGGTGTAATAAATCATCTCCACCTGAGCCTAAAGTGGGGTCCGTGTATTCTTATGGGTGGCATAAGTTGCAACAGTAATATGGAAATGATTGTAAAATTCATCCAATTATAACTGATTGGTTTTGTTTATGTCCTAATCATATGCCAAATATATGTCACCACCCAAATATGAGTAGATACCTTTTCATCAAATTCTTCATCTCTGCCTCTATCTGGAATGCTGTGCAATTCTTCCTGCTCTCCTTAGCTTCTTGCTTTAGAAATGCCTAGTCATACTTAAAATAATCACTATCACACTGATAGTGTTTAGATTTAACTGTTCATTAGTAATTTAATGAGTGCTATTTTTTTTCTCTCTACCCAGACTGCAAGTTTCCTGAGCGTAGAGGACGTGTTTACTCAGACCCCCATTCAGGTCTCCATAAATACTCTGGGTTGATTAATTTTCCAGTAATGTGCAAGTTTTGGTAAACAGTATCTACAGGACAGTTTCTTTGCACCTAGAATCCTAACAAATTATAGACTATTTAAGAACAAAATTAAGCTATGATTTATCTCAGGACCTTTGACAGTGCCCAAAACAGAGAATTTCCGCATAGCAGTAATTTCTCTGGATGATGCAAAAGGGAAGGAAATAGAAGTGAGAGGGAGAAGGTAAACATGTTCCTTGCTTGCAAAGACACTGCATTAGACACACAGACAGTTGTTAGATATAGAGTAAGCAGAGATATAGGAAAATAACTTGACCCATAACCATAACCCATAGAGTGCTGCCTGGATGTTATGAAGATAATCAGCCTCTAAGTATTTAGAATATAGTCATTGTTTTTCCTCTTACAGGTGATTCTGTACATCTTCATGTACAATAAGCCAACTTGATCAGGGTGATGCAGTGATTCAGACACATGTATCCTAGGTGTTAAAAAGGGATATGAAATACATCCATAAACACCTGTTGGAGGAAGTACAATAAAGATAATTTCCTGACCAATTAATCACAGCCTAGAAATACAAAGCTAATATTATATCACCTCACTATTCTCCCAGAAAACACAAGGAAGATAACAACAGTGTTAGATGGAAATTAATCAATCTAATACTAACAATCTGGAAATTTTAGGAAAAAAGTTTTTCCAAAAAAATATATTCTTTAATATCTTTATTAAGCAATATGCTTGTCTTTCTATTTCATTTTGGCCCTGCTGACAAAACTTCTTAATTAAACAACAACACCCTCCTTAGATAAAAGATTTGCCAATATACTTTCAAGCAAACTACATTTGAAGATAATAGTTATTGAAGAGGATGGTGAAGAGATTAAATTAGTATGGTGATCATTTAGCAAATATTCTCTAAAACAATCAGAATTGCCTGCAATTATGTTCATTTCAATATATACAATAAATTAAATTTACAGCTAACTGTGGCTTTACTTATACAACTTGGAAAGACTTCTTGGAAACAAACTATAAATCAGAAAGCAAAAATTTTTGTTAAACTCATACCTTAGAAGTCATCATTACTCTAAAACAGTGGTTCTTAACCTGTGGGTTGTGAACCACAGGAACTGTATTAAAGGGTTACAGCATTAGGAAGGTTGAGAACCATTGCTCTAAAATAAAGTCAATCAAAATTAAATGGGACACACACACCACCACCACTTAAAAATAAAAATTGGGGATGCAAATATATAGCTAGATACAATGAATAATATTTGATAGCACAACGAGTAACTATAATCAATAATAAGTTAGGGTACAGTTTAAAATAACTAAAACAGTGACATTGGAATGTTCTTAACATAAAGAAATGTTAAAGGCCTGAGGGAATGGATTCTCCACTTACCCTCATTTGATTCATTCACATTGTATGCCTATATCAAAATATCGCATATCCCCTACAAAGATACACAACTATTATGTACCTAAAATAATTAAAAATAAAAATTTTAAAAATAAAAATAGAAATCATATACCTACCTCCTAAGACGAAAAGTTATTATAAGTGTGAGAGCCAACACAGCAAAAGAAGCCCTGAATAAGTTTTGGGGGGTTTTTGTTTTGTTTGTTTGTTTGTTTTGGTTTTTTGTTTTGAGACAGAGGCTCAAGCTGTGGCCCTGGGTATAGTGCTGTGTTATCACAGCTCACGGCAACCTCAGACTCTTGGCTTAAGCGATTCTCTTGCTTCAGCCGCCAAAGTAGCTAGGACTATAGGTGCCTGCCACAACACCTGGCTATTTTTTGTTTCATTTGTCATTGTTGTTTAGCTGGCCTGGGCTGGGTTCGAACCCACCATCCTCAGCGTATGTGGTTGGCACTGGAACCACTGTGCTACAGGTGCTGAGCCCTGAGTAAGTTTTTATTCCACTCTGTGTAGACAACTCTCTTCTCACATCACAGGGTCAACAGAGTCAGGTTTGCTCCTCTCTGAGGTCAGACAACGTGGAATGTCTATGCTCCTTCCACCAGAACCATGAAGCCCACAGCGTTGAGTCTCAGAAACAAGTTCCATACATGTGTAGACCGTCTCTTGCTGTCCTCCTTAAAAATTCAGTATAAAACACCCAATTTCAGTCTTTACTGGGACCTGCAGTGGTTTATGATGGAGGAAGAGGTTCTTGCTGCTCCTTCTGGACAGGTGTGCATATGTACTGTTTAGACTTGAAGACTGCTATTGCTGCTGTTGTTTTATTTTGTTGCTGCTTACAGCAGGGATGTGGAGAGGTATGAAGATCTGGTAGCCAAGATCGTGGTAGGTAAGATGAAATAAGAAAAGAACTCATGACAGGGCACTGTCTCCAATATGCTAGCCCCTAATATGGCTGTTTCCCTTAAACTGAAGTTATGATTTAGAAAAATTAAAAATGTGTTTCCTCAGTGGCACTGGCCACATTTCTCATTCTCAAATATGGCTAACAGCTGCTACATTGGAGAGTACCCCCACGGTGCATTTTTGTCATCATTGAAAGTTCTCCTGGACTTGGCTCAGTGCCTGTGGCTCAGCAGTTAGGGTGCCAGTCACATATACTGGAGCTAGCAGGTTCAAATCCAGCCCAGGCCTGCCAAACAACAATGGCAAATACAACCAAAAAATAGCTGGGTGTTGTGGTGAGCACCTGTAGTCCCAGCTACTTGGGAGGCTGAGGCAACAGAATTGCTTAAGTCCAAGAGTTTAAGGTTGCTATGAGCTGTGATGCCACAGCCCTCTACCCAGGGCAACTGCTTGAGACTCTGTCTCAAAAAAAAAAGAAAGTTCTTCTGGACAGCTCTAGACTACAGTCTGTGACTTACCCTTCTGGCCATCTAACCTTATGGCTTAAATTTCTTTACCGTAGATAACAGTTTATATTCTGCCTGGCTTCATGTTCCTTCAATGGGTCTCAAAAGACTATCATGTTTATGAGCAGCTAATGCATTTACATGTTTCTCTGTATGAAGTTTGTCTTAAAATATTACCTTGGATACTAATTAAGTGGAATTTAAAAGGGAGAACACACTGGCATTGTTAAGGTTAACGGCTCAATCCTTTAGCACAGGAGACACCTTCCAGCACCTGTGAAAACATTTTTATTATAGCGCTGAGACAGCCCCATTCCATTCCCCATGAGTGCTGCCTATTCCACTCTCCTGTAAACCCTGTGATAGCAATACCTGGAAATCATTGCCAGGTGCTAGCATTTCTTAGCAGGAAGGTAAACCGCTAATGAGAGAAGGTTGTGTTTCCCAGATAATTCTAGACTCACCAATACCTAAACTCGGTTTTTAACCTATGTCTTAGAAATAAACCTGAAGTAAAACAGTTGATTATTTTATCCCTTATGAAAAGTATAGGTGGGAAGTAGATGGGCAAAAAGTTGATAGAACATCCAAGAATAGTTTCCCAGCTAATTGTTATGGTAATTCTAATGCCTGACTCTACATAATTGAAACGTTTCTAAAGACCTGATTTTGAAGAACAGTGACATATGGGGGAGCAGGGTGGTTTAAATCAATATTTGGAAATACAAAGAACTGATTGAGGATGCTGCAGTCCCTCCTCATCCCTATTGTTCTTTTCAAAAATATGCTTACAGACAGGATGTGTGTTGTGCGTTAATCATGGTGGAAATTTCAGACTCTGTGAAAGGCAGAGCTAGATGAGTGAAATTTTCCAGGTTTCACACAATAGGGAGGCATTAGGGCTGAGGTAAATTGGAAGGTGCATGTCCCCACCAAATGCACATTCGTTGCACTGGCTGTCAACATGTGACCTCCTCATCTCACAGAATCCATTTATTGTTCTATGTGTGTTAGTCTTTGCTGGGCAACTCACTGGTGTCTTTAGGGCTTGAGAACAGGTGTCATGTGTGAGGCATCTCTTGTGTCCTTTGCAGTGTCTAGTGCAGAGATAGGAATACATCAAATGCTCACCAGATAGAGAGTTAGTGGTTCATGTCATAGGCAGAATAATGGCCCCATCCCCAAAGATGTGTATGTCCTATAAACTCCAAAACCTGTGAAATGTTAGAATACGTGGCATAGGGGAATGAAAGTTGCAGATGGAATTAAAATGGGAAGATTATTTTGGATTATTTCATGGTGCCCAGTGCAATCTCTGGAGTCTTTAAAAGAGAAAAAGGAAGGCAAGAGTCACAGCCAGAGAAGGAGATATGAAGGTAGAGGCGGGGTCAGGGTGACATGGTACAAAGAACTCTTGATCTGGCTTTGAATTTGTAAGGAAAGGGCCACATGCAAGGAACATGGCAGCCTCAAGAGCTGGAAAAGGCAAGGAAATGAATTCTCCCAGAAACACAACTCTGAAGACACCTGATTTTAGTCTAATAAGACTCAAGTTGGTCTTCTAATCTTTATTCTGTTAAGAAACTTGTGTTCCATTAAGCTTCTGTATCTGTGATAATTTATTATATTGGTCATAGAAAAGTGACACAGTTGTGGGAAGGGCATAGTCGTTCATCAGTAAGTGGTTCACAATCTTAGCACTCTGGTGGGCTGAAGTGGGAGGTTCACCTGTGATCAGGAGTTCAAGAAAAGCCTGAGCAAGAGCAAAACCCCATCTCCATTAAAAATAGAAAAAGTAGCCGAGTATTGTATTAGATGCCCGTAGTCCCAGCTACTTGGGAGGCTGAGGCAGGAGAATCACTTGAACCCAGCAATTTGAGGTTGTTGTGAGCTAGGCTGGTGTCATGGAACTCTAGCCTGGACATAAGAGTGAGAACCTATCAAAAGAAGGAATGAAAGAAAGAGGGAAGGAAGGGAGGGAGGGAAGGGATAACTGATACAGTTGAGATAGTTATTTCTCATTTCCCTTTCTCTTTTTATTTTCTTTTTTCAGCTTTTTGAAGAGATGACTATTAATTCATTTTAGTTATTGCTTCTACCCATCATGAAATATTCAATTGTCAACAGAGATTATGACAGTGACAGTGGTATATGCCAAAGGAAAGTTTAGAATGTTACCCAAAGGAAAAGTTGCTTCACCATTTTAAAATAGTTTCTAAATAAGCAAACTGCCATTTAAAATCAGAAAATCAGAAAATCAATGGTCCATTTAAAATTCCCTTGTGTGGAGGAACATGGTACCATGTAAACATTCATTTGCTGCTCATGCTCTCTCAGGGATGAGCACCAGCTTGCACAGGGGATTACTTTATTGATAATTATTAAATGAGATTAAAAGAGCCATGATTAGCGGACTAATTGCCAGCCAGAAGTTCTGTTGGATTTGTTTCCAAGGTAAATATCTCTTATGCTCTTGGTTGAAGGTAATCAAGCTTTTCTGATTTTTCAGAAATCCTTGAACAGTTCTTACAGACTCCAAATAGTCACTCACTGGTATAACAATTTTCTCTTGAAAGGCAGAATATGACCCCTTTGCCTCAGGAAAGGGAAGGGAGCTTGGCAGATCTGCTGGTTTTGTACTTTTTTCTTTGCTTCTCTGGAGAGAAAAGGGAACTGATAAAGAGAAATGGTTGCTCAAGAGAGACCTTTTTAGAGGCAAGCAAACCTGGTAACCAAAATAGACTGGTTACACTCAATACTGAAGGAGAAATTTCTTCATGGGTTTCTGTATTATAGCAGACACTGTCTAAGATCTCTTTAGCAGAATATTTCTTAGAAGACTCCCTTTGATGTTCAGGAAACCAAGTACTTCAGGACATTGTGGGAGCACCCTTCCCTGGCCCCCTCCCTCCCTCTGCCCCCCTCCCTCTTCTCACTCCCTCCATCCATAGATCCAGCTCCTCTCCCCTTTTAGGGCTGGAACTGCATCTAGTTGCTACTAGTTTAGCAGTTCCTTTCATCACCACTCATGTTTCTAAATGTCTCTCCTTCCTTCCATAAAACTTATTAGGTACCAGGTTGATGTAAACCTCTAGCCTATACTCAACTATAATGAATTAATAACCTACCCATTGTTACTTCTCCTTTACATACACCCATAGGTTTCCTCTGCCCACACCCATAGGTCTCCTGTGCCCACACCCATATGTCTCCTGTGCCCACACCAATAGGTCTCCTGAGCCCACACCCATAGGTCTCCCCTGCCCACACCCATAGGTCTCCTCTGCCCACACTTATAGGTCTCCTCTGCCCACACCCATAGTTCTCCTGTGCCTACACTCATAGGTCTCCTATACCCACATCCATAGGTCTCCTGAGCCCACACCCATAGGTCTCCTGTGCCCACACCCATAGGTCTCCTGAGCCCACACCCAAAGGTCTCCTGAGCAGGTTTTCCAAGGCCTGACCCAATCAGAAACCAGAAGGCCAGACAACTGAGTGATATGGTCCATAAAGTCATAAATTCCATAAAGTCATCCTCCTATAGCAAAATGCAGAACAAAAAAGTCATGAATGGATTCAGAAAGGTGGGTCTTATTATACTGTCTTTGTCAGGACAACCAAGAATCATGTGTTTTTCCACTTTTGGTCTTTACTGAGGCCCTAATTCATCTTTGTTAAAGTCCCACTGTGTTCGGGACACATCTTTCTTTGAAATGACAGTAACATAATAGTCTGCATTTGCCTCTTCCTTTTTTCCCTTTTTGTTTTTCCTCTAGGTTTTGCTAAATAGTTGCTTTCTCCTGGATTTCTTAATTCACTTGTTTCTACTGAGTAAATAAACCTGATGCCTCCCCTCACCTATTAATAGATTGCCCTTTGCCTCTTTATTGTCTGTTCCACATTGTCAAGTTCATTTGGCAAATGGTTAGCATGCACTAAACATTAACAATTTTTATTTTTATTCCTCTTCTAAGCAATTCATGCTTAATTAAAACAGAGCAAAGGGAGGTTTGTGAAATAACAAGAAAATTTAGAGATTAGAAAAAAGTTTGGGGATGGAACAAGATGGCTGACTGCAACCAGCTTCTGAAAAAGGCTCATGTCCAAAAGGGAAAATAACCTCCAGAAACTGCACAATTAAGCTGAATACTGGGAGCCCAGCCGAGAGAGAGAAGTGATTTCTGCAGGTCACCTCTGCTGAGACTGGCTGCAACCCCAAGAAAGCAAGCTTCAGGTACAAAATTCATCTGAAAGGAAGAGTGTCTGTCCCCTCCCCCAAGAAAGCTCTGAGTTTCTAACTTTTCTGCTTCCTTTCTTTTTTTTCTCCTCTTTTGCTCCTGTGGGTTTTCTACACACAACCTGTGAACGGTGGAACTCTTATCTCACCCCACTGAAGAGTGCTGTGGGAAGTGAGGTGTGCTTCCTCTGAGCACCCCAGTGTGACTCTGAAAACTGTATTGCTAGGGAGAAAAACTGAACTAAAGTTTTCCCCACCATTCTGAACTTACTATGCACCCTTCCCCCCTTACCTGATGAACCAGAAGCCTAACCCCCGCTGAGACTGAGGGTGGAGGTCCCTGAGCAGCGCCCCCATCCCTGCCTACCGGAACAAGCACCCCACTGGTAAAAGACTCCAGGGGGCCACGGCAAGCCTCCCTCCCCTTCGGCCATGGAAGTCGCAGGTGAGGGCCCGGCCTTGCGCCCTGTGCTTGCCGGGCTTCTGCAGGCCCGCCGTCTGCTAGAAACTCTGATGGCAACCACCAGACCTCTGAGGATCTGCCCCGGCCAGGAACTCCTCCCCCAGTGACCGCATGGGCCACCACCTGGCACCTGCAGGGACCCCGCAGGTTCATCCATGGCCAGTAAATCCCCTGTCAACCATGCAGCCCTGTGCCCTGAGCCTGCAGGGCTTCTGCAAGCCTGCCTTCTGCCAGTAACTCTGACTACAACCGCCAGGCCTCTGCAGGTCCACTCCAGGGAAGGAACTTCCCTGGGGACCACCTGGCCCTGCACCCTGTGCTTGCCAGGCTTCCACAGGCCCATTGTCTGCTACAGACTT
>CAUYON010015616.1:0-49762 GCA_963573935.1 Arctocebus calabarensis
TGTAGTCCCAGCTACTTGGGAGGCGGAGGCAGGAGACTCGCTTGAGCCCAGGAATTGGAGGTTGCTGTGAGCTGTGATGCCACGGCACTCTATCCAGGGTGACAGCTTGAGGCTCTGTCTCAAAAAAAAAAAAAAAAAAAATAGCTGGGCGTTGTGGTAGGCGTCTGTAGTCTCAGATACTTGGGAAACTGAGGCAAGAGAATTGCCTAAGCCCAAGAGCTGGAGGTTGCTGTGAGCTGTGACATTATGGCACTCTACCGAGGGCAAGGGAGTGAGACTCTATCTCTAAAAAAAAAATAAAAATAAATAAAAATAAATTCAGACACTCTGGTGAGAAGGACCTTCCAATCCTTCATGGTTGATTCTACCCTGATTGGCTCAAGTCTCCTCCACACCATCAATTTCAGGTCATCGATTTCATTTGTGATGTCACCACTCTTCTTGTAACAGACAGATGTTTCTCCTGAGTCATGCCTGTATCCTAAAGTGGGGGAAACAAATATAGACAGAGGGAGCTGTGTGTTTTCAAGTCAGGGAAGAGTATAGTGCTTTATAAAAGGGAAGAATTCTCTATGTGTCCATGTGTCCCCTAGGCAAATACAGAATGTCGTCAGCTAAAGAAAACAACTGGCTCGATGCCTGTGGCTCATGTGGCTAAGGCACCAGATCTGGCCGATTCGAATCCAGCCCAGGCCTGCCAAACAACAATGATGGCTGCAACCAAAAAATAAATAGCCGGGTGTTGTGGTGGGCACCTGTAGTTCCAGCTACTTGAGAGGCGGAGGCGGGAGAATTGCTGGAACCTACGAGTTGGAGGTTGCTGTGAGCTGCAATGTCACAGCACTCTACCCAGGGTGACAGCTTGAGGCTCTGTCTCAAAAAAAAAAAAAAAAAAGAACACAACATTGCCATTATAATGCAAACTGTAATGTGATCTGTGTGCCCAGAATTTGAGAAAGAAATGGCACAAAAGTCTTAACAGGTCACATTACAGTTTGCATTATAATGAAATAATTTCCACACGGAGTCTTTTTGAGTGTGAATAAAGGAAGTGATGCTGCTTGGCTCTCTCAACCCTGGCCTTTTCCTCATTTATACCACCTTAGGGGCCCCCTAACCTGGCACCAGAGTTTCCCGCCTGCAGAGGAAGTCCAATCCACAGTGCTGATGGTAATCCAGCACCCTGGTAGAACACCTACTTCCCTGCAGTTTACCAGTTTCTTCCCTGGACTCTGGCTATGGGTACTTTGTTGTGACAAAGTACCACAAACTGTGTAGCTTGCTTGAACAACAGAAATTTATTGTCTTACTTTTCTGGAAACCGGAAGTCCAAGACTGAGGGGTCAGCAGGGTCAGTTCCTGCTGAGGCTGTGAGGAAGACTCTGTTCCAGGCTTCTACCAGCTTCCAGTGGCTCCAGGCAGACCTTGGTGTCCCTTGGCTTGAAGATACATCACTCCAATCTCTGCCCCTGCCCTTACATGGACTTCTCCCTGTGTTTCCAGATTTTTCCTCTTCTCATAAGGACACCAATCACTGGATTTGAAATATAATCAGTCTGACCTCATTTTGCCTTGATTGCATCTGTGAAGAGCCTATTTCCAAAGAAGGTAAGAAGGATCTTATCTTGGGTATTAGGGCTTCAACATATCTGCTTCCAGGACACATGTCTTTCTTTTCTGTTTTTATTTTAGATTGATATGGAGTACAAATGTTTAGGTTACGTCATTTTCATTTCTGGGGTAAAGTTCAAGTTGTAGTGAACCCTTCATCCAGGGGGTGCACTGAACACCCTTACATTAGGCACATTGGGTGAGATCCCACCAATCACCCTCTTTCCTTCTCCCCTTCTTTCCCCTCCCCCTTGCTAGACTATACTTGTGTTTTTCTTTTGTGTGGGCCTGTAGTTGTTTATATATTGATTTCATATTAGTATTGAGTACATTGGGTACTTTTTTCCCCATTCTTGTGATACTCTACTAAGAAGAATGTGTTTCAACTCCATCCAGGTAAACACAAAAGATGTAAAGTCTCTACCTTTTCTTATGGCTGAATAGTATTCCATGGTATACATATACCACAGTTTGTTAATCCATTCATGGGTTGATGGGCACTTGGGTTGCTTCCACATCTCAGCAATTGTGAATTGAGCTGCACATTCTGGTGCAAATGTCTTTGTGGTAAAATGATTTTTTTTGCTTCTGGGTAGATGCCTAGTAATGAGATTGCAGGATCAAATGGGAGGTTCAATTTTAGTTCTTTGAGGATTCTCCATATTGCTTTCCATAGAGGTTGTATTAGTTTGCAGTCCCACCAACAGTGTAAAAATATTCTCTCCTCTCCACACATGTGTCAACATCTGCAGCTTTGGGACTTTGTTATGTGGGCTAGTGTCACTGGGGTTAAGTGACATCTCAGGGTAGTTTTGATTTGCATTTCTCTCATGATGAGCATTTTTTCGTATGTTTGTTAGCCAGTTGTTTGTCTTCTTAGAGAAGGTTCTGTTCATGTCTCCTGCCCAGTGATAGATGGGATTGTTTGCTCTTTTTTTGCAGATTAATTTGAGTTCTCTGTAGATTTTAGTTATCAACCCTTTGGCATATTTGTAATATACAAATAAATATCTTTTTCCATTCCCATCCCAAAGTTGTCTATTTGCTTTAGTTGTTGTGTCCTTAGCTGTGCAGAAGGCTTTTCAGCTTCATTAAGTCCCATTTGTTTCTTTTTGTTGTTTTTGCCATTGCCAAGGAAGTCACCTTCATTAAAATTCTTTGCCTGGCTGAACAGAATTAAGGTTTTTTCCCATGCTTTCTTCTAGGATTTTTACGGCTTCATGTCTTAGATTTAAATCTTTTATCCATTGTGAATCAATTTTTGTAAGTGGTGAAAGATGTGAGTCCAGTTTCAGTCCTTTACATGTGGTTATCCAGTTTTCCCAGCACCATTTATTGAATAGGGAATATGCTTTTGTTTGGTTACTGAAGATCAGATGATAAGAGAGTGGTTTCATCTCTTGGTTTTCTATTCTATTCCATATGTCTATGTCTCTACTTTTGTGCCAATACCATACTGTTGGTAATATAATCTGAAATCTGGTAGAATGATGCCTCTGGCTCCATTTTCACTACTAAGAATTGCCTTGGGCTTGGAATCAGGAGTTCAAGGCCAGCCTGAGCAAGAGGAAGACCCCATCTCTACTAAAAATGGAAAAATTAGTCAGACAGGGTGGTTGGTGCCTATAGTCCCAGCTACTCAAGAAGCTCAGGCAAGAGGATCACTAGAGGCCAAGAGTTGGAGGTTGCCGTGAACTATTGATGCCATGGCACTCTACCCAGGGCAAGAGAGTGAGACTCTGTCTCAAAAAACAAATAACAGGGGGCAGAGGCAAGATGGACAACTGGAGGCAGCTTTCCACAGAAGCTCCTGTCCAGAAGGAGAGTTAAAAGACAGAAATTTCACAAGTAAGCTGATGGCTTGGAGCTGAGCAAAGAGAGAAGGTTGAAGAACACACATTAACCCTAGTAAGGTGAACTGTGACCCCAAGGAAACAAACAATAGGTCTGTGCTGATTCTGTGACACAGGGGTAAAGAGAGGACTGTGGACTGAGAAGGAGAGGGAGAAACGGTGCCCTGCAGCACAGAGTAGCAGTGGCAGGAACATTAGGGCCTACACCCCTGGGGATATTTTGGGGAGACACTCCCTTCCTCTCTTGGCAACCAGAGAAAGCCAGGCCTCTACTCCAGTGGCAGCCACTGGTGGAACAGAACTGGGACAGAAAGGCAGGCCCCTGAGACTTCAACCCAGAGTTCTGATTCACTAGGATTGGACAGAGACCAACTGAAAACAAGACAGAGCCACTTAACCCCACCGCACAAAGCAGATCCCCAGTGTCTTAGGCCATCGCACTGTATGGGTTCTTTGCAATGCTCTAGGGGAAAAGATACAGACACCAGTCCCAGCTCTTGGACACAGGGCTGGGAGTCCCCAACCCATCTTCACCTTATCTGCTCATCTAGCCAACACTGTAAACTAATCATGGGGTGGAATCAGTGGATAAACTCTGGCAACATGAATAATCAGAGTAGATCACTTCCCTCAAGGAATGACATGGTGGACACATCAGAAGATCCCATTCATAAACAAATGGCTGAGATGTCAGAAATCAAATTCAGAATTTGGATTGCAAATAAGATTAATAGAATGGAGGTAAAGTTGGAATTAAAAATTCAAGGAGCATTTCAAAAGTTGTCTCAAGAATTCAATGAATTCAAAGACAAAATCACCAAAGATTTTGACACATTGAGACAAGAATTTGCAGCCCTCAAAGATCTGAGAAGCACAGTAGAATCCCTCAGTAACAGAATGGAGCAGGCAGAAGAAAGGATTTCTGACATTGAAGACAAAGATTTTGAATGCTCCCAAATGCTCATAGAGGAAGAGAAGTGGAGAGCAAAAATGGATCATTCTCTCAGAGAGCTCTGGGATAATTTGAAAAAAACTAATATTCATCTTATAGGAATTCCTGAAGGTGACGAGGTGGCTTTCAACAGCCCAGATGCTCTACTCCATGAGATAATCAAAGAGAACTTCCCAGACATGCCAAGAGATTCTGAAATTCAGATATCAGACAGTTTCAGAACCTCAGTACAACTCAACCTGAATAAGGCATCTCCCAGACACATTATAATTAACTCTGCCAAAGTTAATATGAAGGAGAAAATTCTGCAAGCAGCCAGACATAAGAAAACCATAACCTATAAGGGGAAGAATATTAGAATGACTGCAGATCTCTCTGCTGAAACCTTAAGCTAGAAGAGGGTGGTCATCGACTTTTAATCTCCTAAACCAAAATAATTTTCAACCCAGGATCCTGTATCCAGCTAAACTGAGTTTCATCTATGATGGGGAAATTAAATACTTTAATGACATTCACATGTTGAAGAAATTTGCCATAACTAAACCAGCTCTCCAGGATATTCTCAGACCTATCTTTCATAATGACCAGTGCAATCCTCTACCACCAAAGTAAACTCATTCATAAAATTTTGATCAAATTCCAACTTCCACAGTGGTAAAATAATTAAAAATGTCCACTGGACTTTTGAAAAACTCAATACCCAAAATTCTACCAAGCTTATCAATATCCTCAATTAACGTGAATGGTTTAAATTGTTCTCTAAAGAGGCACAGGTTGGCTGACTGAATACAAAAACTTAGGCCAGATATCTGTTGCATACAAGAATCTCATCTTACCTTAAAAGATAAATATAGACTCAGGGTGAAGGGATGGTCATCTATATTTCAGGCAAATGGAAATCAGAAAAAAGCAGGTGTTGCAATTTTATTCGCAGATACAATAGGCTTTAAACCAACAAAAGTAAGGAAAGATAAGGATGGACACTTCATATTTGTTAAGGGTAACACTCAACATGATGAGATTTCAATTATTAACATTTATGCACCCAACCAGAATGCACCTCAATTTATAAGAGTGACTAACAGACATGAGCAACTTGATTTCCTCCAGCACCATGATAGTTGGAGATTTTAATACTCCTTTGGCAGTGTTGGATGGATCCTCTTATAAGAAACTCAGCAAAGAAATTTTAGACTTAAACTTATTCAACAATTGGATTTAACAGACATCTACAGAACATTTCATCCTAACAAAATTGAATACACATTTTTCTCATCAGCCCATGGAACGTCCTCCAAAAGTGATCACATCTTAGGTCACAAGTCTAACCTCCACAAATTTAAAAGAATAGAAATTATTCCTTGCATCTTCTCAGACCATCATGGAGTAAAAGTTGAACTCAGTAACGACAGGAATCTGCATACTCATACAAAAACATGGAAACTAAATAACCTTATGCTGAATGATAGCTGGGTCATAGATGAGATTAAGAAGGAAATTACCAAAATTTTGGAACAAAATAATAATGAAGACACAAATTACCAGAACCTCTGGAATACCTTAAAGGTAGTCCTAAGAGGGCAATTTGTAGCACTGCAAGCCTTCCTCAAGAGAATGGAAAGAGAGGAAGTTAACAACTTAATGGGACATCTCAAGCAACTGGAAAAAGAAGAACATTCCAACCCCAAAACCAGCAGAAGAAAAGACATAACCAAAATTAGAACAGAATTAGCTTTTTTTTTTTTGCAGTTTTTGGCCAGGGCTGGGTTTGAACCCGCCACCTCTGGCATATGGGGCCAGCGCCCTACTCCTTTGAGCCACAGGCATCACCATTAGAGCAGAATTAAATGAAATTGAAAACAAAAGGATTGTACAACAGATCAATAAATCTAAAAGTTATTTTTTTGAAAAGGTCAATGAAATAGATAAACCTTTTGCTAACCTAACCAGGAAAAAAAGAGTAAAATGGTTTGGCATCTGTAGCTCAAGCAGCTAGGGCACCAGCCACATACACTGGAGCTGGTGGGTTCAAATCCAGCCCCAACCCACCAAACAATAATGGCAACTGCAACAAAAAATAGCTGAGCATTGTGGTGAGCATCTGTTGTCCCAGCTACTTGGGAGGCTGAGGTAAGAGAATTGTTTAAGCCTGAGAGTTTCAAGTTGCTGTGAGCTGTGATACCACGGCACTCTATCCAAGGCGACAGCTTGAGACTCTGTCTCAAAAACAAAAAAAACAAAAAAAGAGTTAAATCTCTAATTTCATCAGCCAGAAATGGCAAATATGAAATAACAACAGACTCCTCAGAAATTCGAAAAATCCTAGGGTGGCACCTGTGGCTCAAAGGGGTAAGGCACTGGCCCCATATGCTGGAGGAGGTGGGTTCAAACCCAGCCCCAGCCAAAAACTGCAAAAAAAAAAAAAAAAGAAATTCAAAAAATCCTTAATGAATATTACAAGAAACTCTATTCTCAGAAACACGAAAATTTGAAGGAAATAGACCAATAGTTGGAAGCATGCCACCTTCCTAGACTTAGCCAGAATGAAGTGGAAATGTTGAACAGGCCTATATCAAATTCTGAAATAGAATCAACTACACAAAATCTCTCTAAAAAGAAAAGTCTGGGACCAGATGGCTTCACATTAGAATTCTACAAAACCTTTAAAGAGGAACTAGTACCTATAGTACTTAACCTTTTCCAAAATATAGAAAAAGAAGGAATACTACCCAACACATTCTATGAAGCAAACATTACCTTGATCCCCAAACCAGGAAAAGACCCAACAAGAAAAGAAAATTATAGACTAATATCACTAATGAATATTGATGCAAAAGTATTCAACAAGATCCTAGCAAACAGAATCCAGCAACACATCAAACAAATTATACACCATGACAAAGTGGGTTGTATCCCAGGGTCTCAAGGCTGGTTCAATATATGTAAATCTATAAATATAATTCATCACATAAACAAAATGAAAAACAAAGACCATATGATTTTCTCAATTGATGCAGAAAAAGCTTTTGATAATATTCAGCATCCTTTCATGATCAGAACACTTAAGAAAATTGGTATAGAAGGGACAATTCTTTTTTTTTTTTTTTGAGACAGAGCCTCAAGCTGTCACCCTGGATGGAGTTTTGTGGCATCATAGCTAAGAGCAACCTCCAATTCCTGGGCTCAAGCAAGTCTCTTGTCTCTGTCTCCCAAGTAGCTGGGACTACAGGCGCCCGCCACAACACCTGGCCATTTTTTGGTTGCAGCCATCATTGTTGTTTGGCGAGTCCAGGCTGGATTTGAACCCGCCAGCTCAGGTGTACATGGCTGGTGCCTTAGCCCGTTGAGCCACAGGCACCGAGCCTCTTTTTTTTTTTTTTGAGACAGCATCTCCCTATGTCGCCCTTGCAGAGTGCTGTGGCATCACAGCTCAAAGCAACCTCAAACTCTTGAGCTTAAGTGATTCTCTTGCCTCAGTCTCCCAAGTAGCTGGGACTACAGGCATCTGCCACAATGCCTGGCTATTTTTTTTTTTTTTTGAGACAGAGCCTTAAGCTGTCACCTGGATAGAGTGTCGTGGCATTACAGCTCACAGCAACCTCCAATTCCTGGGTTCAAGCGAGTCTCCTGCCTCTGCCTCCCAAGTAGCTGGGACTACAGGCGCCCGCCACAATGCCTGGCTATTTTTTTTTGTTGTTGTTGTTTGGGTTGCAGCCATCATTGTTGGTTGGGGGGCCCAGGCTGGATTCGAACCCGCCAGCTCAGGTTTACATGGCTGGCGCCTTAGCCCGCTGAGCCACAGGCGCCGAGCCAATGCCTGGCTATTTTTTTGTTATAGTTGTCATTGCTGTCCAGCCTGTTTGAACTTGCCAGCCCCAGTGTATGTGGCTGGCACCCTAACCACTGAGCTATAGGCAACAAGCCTAGTTCTGGAAGTTTCAAGTAAATATAAGAACAAAAGGTGGCTTGGTGCCTGTGGCTCAAGTGGCTAAGGCGTCAGCCACATACACCTGAGCTGGTGGGTTCAAATCCAGCCCGGGCCCGCCAAACAACAATGATGGCTGCAACCAAAAAATAGCCAGGTGTTGTGGCAGGGGCCTGTAATCCCAGCTACTTGGGAGGCAGAGGCAGGAGATTCACTTGAGCCCAGGAATTGGAGGTTGCTGTGAGCTGTGATGTCATAGCATTCTATCCAGGGTGACAGCTTGAGGCTCTATCTCAAAAAAAAAAAAAAAAAAGAACAAAACATGGGAAAACATTCCCAACCCCAGTTTAATAATACCCTATATAATGATTAAGTATCTTAGAATATGATTTCAAATTTTCTAAAGATTATCAGAACAATTTACACTGGAAATTACAGGGGAAAAAAATCTCAACTCTTTTAGAAAACAGGAAGTATTATGAATAAAAGGAGGATATTAAACTCAGTCTGGGAGTCATTGATATTGAGAAGTAAATACTGCCACCTTTTGGCTACATAAGGATGGTGGTGGTGGGAGTGAGACTGTCTAGTGTATGACAGTTGAAGATTCTCTTCAGACCTTCCCTCTATTGTTATCCTTTGGTATTATCCCTTCTCACTGATGACTCCATCTGAATGAGGGCCAGAGAAAGGTTTGTTTAGTCATGTCTTCCTTCCATCATTCATTTATTCACCCACATTTGTTTACTGATGATCTACTATGCACTGGGCATGGTTCTAGGTGCTAAAGACACAGATAAGGTATATAGACAGACAAAATTTCTGCCTTAGTGGGGGAGTCAGACAAAGAAATATGAAAACAAGATTAAATTTGGTTAGTAATAAGTGCTATGTAATAAATAAAAGAGGAAAGCAGGTAGAGAGTAGTGACTGAAGAGTTATATATTTAAGTGATTAAGGGTGACCTTAGGAGACACTATTTGAGATGAGTTTCAGAAAGGAGGAGAGGACAGCCAACTGAGATTTGGGAAAAGGGAGTTCTAGGAAGAGGGACTAGTGAGTAAAAGACATGAAGTCAGGAAGAAGCCTGGTGTTTCTGAAGCCTGAAGGGCAGCTAGGATGGCTACTGTGCAGTGAGTTGGTGGGGCGAGGGAATGGTTTGACAGGAAGCTGTGAAGGTAGGAGAATGGCAGGGGCCAGATTTGGCTGGATATTATTAACAGACCCTAGGGAAGACTTGGGTTTTTTTCCCTGCATGTAATGGAAAACTTAAAAAGGGATTTTAAGGAAGAAGATTAGAATTGTTTCTTTTTTGTGTAAACAGTAATTCCAGCTTCGGAGTAAAAAGTGGACTGTTCAAAGGCAAGTATGAAAGAGGGAGACCAATTAGGAGGACTTTATCCCTTTTATATTAATCAAAGCAATGACTGAGACCAAGTTGGTGGCAGTAGATACAGTGATGTGATACAGGGTATGTTTTGGAGGTGGACTCAGTAGCACTGGTTGATGGGCTGGATGAGAGGAGTGAGGGAAAGAAAGAACAGAGGAACTGAAACTCAATTTACTTTGCCCTGAGTAAAAAAATAGTGGGAAAGCAGGGTAGGGGTGGTACAGATTAGCTACTATTATACCAAATCAAGTTTGGAAATTCTGGCATCTATCTATCCAGGTCCCTGCTTAACATGGATAGCTAGAGTTGGTTATATAGGGATAAAGAAAGGCGTGCTTTTAAAAAGTACTTTGTAAAATAACTTTCCTTTGATATCAATTTTTTTTTTTTTTGAGACAGAGCCTCAAGCTGTCACCCTGGATAGAGTGCTATGGCATCACAGCTCACAGCAACCTCCAATTCCTGGGCTCAAGCGAGTCTCATGCCTCCACCTCCCAAATAGCTGGGACCACAGGCGCCCGCCACGACGCCCGGCCATTTTTTGGTTGCAGCCATCATTGTTGTTTGGCGGGCCCGGGGGCTGGATTCAAACCCTCCAGCTCAAGTGTACGTGGCTGGCGCCTCAGGCCGTTGAGCCACGGGCGCCAAGCCCTGATATCAATTTTTGAGGGTCATCCTAATGGAGGGTCCTATGCCAAGTAGGTAATTGATAATAAGGGGAAGAATTCTATTTACTGAAAATTTGCTAGCTTCCAGGCACCATGCTAAATGCTTTGCTATGAAAGCATTATCTCATTTAATCCTCACATGACCCCTACTATATTATTCCTATGGTATACATAAGGAAACTGAGGCTCACACAGACTAAGGGACCAGAAGATGATATAGCTCATAAGTGGCAGAGACAAAATTTTAATCCAGGTATTCAGAAGCAAAACCTAAACTCTTTAGCATTATGATACCTTATTTTTGACATTATTAATTCAATACCAATTTTATGCTAACCACTGTATGAAAGACTGGGTAGATATATTCACATGTATCCTCAGAGTTGTCACAATTTAATAACAGCAGTATTTTGGAAAAATACAAACCTTGTAGGAATAAACAACTTTGCAGGTGAGTGGATAATTTCTTAAGGTGCCAGAAGGGCTGGAGCTGCTGTCATCAAAAACATCCATGTTGTCTTCAAACTCTTCTCCTTCTTCTCTTTCAGTATCTGCATTAAGCTAAGAAAAATGAGACATTATTGGTTATTTTCCTACTTCAAGAAAATGGTTTAAAGCAAGAAAAAACATTTAAAATCTGATTGTTTAAAAATGTTAATTTTACCTATTTAACTCTACATAGAAATGACAATCTGTTGTCACTTGCATTTCTCATGTTATGAGAGGATAGTTTTAGTTGTTACTGTTGTTGTTTTTTAAGAGACAGGGTCTTGCTTTGTCACCCAGATTGAAGTACAATATCATGATCATAGTTCCCTGTAGCATCAAACTCCTTGGTTTCAGTTATCCTCCTGCCACAGACTCTCCAAGTGGCTAGGACTATACATGTACTATCACGCCTGGCTAGTTTTGAATATTTTTGTAGAGATGAGGTCCTACTATGTTGCTCAGGCTGGTCTGGAATTCCTGGCCTCAAGTGATCCTCCTGCCTCAGCCTCCCCAAATGCTGGGATTACAGCCATGAACCACCATGCCTGGCCTTTACAACTATTACTGAAAATTCTCTGTAGCTGAGTGAGATCATCTTGTATCTCATTTTCTTTCCTTCTTTTTTTATGAGATGGAGTCTTACTCTATTGCCCCAGGCTAGCGTGCTATGGTCTGAGCCTAGCTCACAGCAACCCCAAACTACTGGGTTCAAGTGATCTTCCTGCTTCAGCCTCCGGAGTAGCTGGGACAATAGGCATGTGCCACAATGCTTGGCTAAGTTTTCTATTTTTAGTAGAGATGGGGTCTCACTGTTGGGATCTTCCTGCCTCGGCCTCCCAGAGTGCTAGGATTACAGGCACCAGGCACAAGCCACCGTGCCTGGACATTTTATAAATTCTTCATCTTTGGTCAGTCAGGTCCATGGAAAAAGAGGCTCAGATCTTGACTTCTCAAATCTCAGACTTATGATTTTATTATTTTCCAAAAGGACATTGTGTCACATAAAAGAATCATGCTAGAAACTGCCATAAGCTAACTTTAAACATATTTTTCCAAACTTAGAAGACACTGACTTCATATTCTAGAAAGGTTATAGACATTAAAAAAAACAACCTGTGGGCATAAGAAAAAACAAAACATTAATTTGTTTATAAAAATGTGGGTAGAGGCTGGTGTGGTAGGTCATGCCTATAATCCCAGCACTCTGGAAGACTGAGGTGGGAGGATTGCTTGAGGACAGGAGTTTGAGACCAGTTCCAGACCATAGAGAGACCCTGTCTCAACAACAACAAAAAATTAAAATTTAGCCAAGTATGTTGGTGCATCCTATAGTCCCACCTATTGAGGTGAGAGGATTCACTTGAGCCCAGGGAGTTTGTGGCTGCTGTGGTCTGATTGTGCCAGTGCATTCCTGCTGGGGCAACAGAGCAAGAGCTCATCTCAAAAAAAAAAAAAAAAGGAGGGGGCAGGGAACAAGTTTCTAAAAATATATACAGAATGTTAATATGTACTGTGCTTTTGACACTGGGAATTAATCCAAAACATTTTATCTTGGCAACACTGGTTGATACTAAACATTCCTTTCTTTCTTCCCTTTATTTTGAGTTCATTTTTTGATTCTCAAGGAAGAGAATAAAAGCTGCAGTGACAGCAGTAGGGGTCACTGTCATATGCTTCTGCTTTGTTCTAGCAGCTTTGCAAAGCATAACATCTCAGAATAATTTCTTCCTTTTTCCTCTTCCACCCTCTTAATTGTTTCAATGTTTTCTTGACCTTGCATTTCTATAATAAAATCACATCCTTCCTCTGTTTCTTAAGGACTGCTCTCTCATCCCTTTTTCTTTCCTGTCACTTGACAGAACTTCAATCAAACTATTCTTTCTAGCTTTACTAGTATTCTTCCTTCCTAGATGCTGTAAAATGCTTACACTTGCTGCAAAGGCAGATAAGAAGAATCTTTTTGAATTGGTTTTAGAAGCCATCTTCTTGTACTCAGCAAAATAACCTCTGAAGGGCTCAGCTTTGTGGTACTGTTCTAAAGAGGAAAACAGTGGGTCCTGGGGTCTGGCAGACTTGGATTTTAATGTTGACTATGCCACTTACTTTTGTTGACCTTCAGCAAATTTTTTAACTCAAGTTCAATGACCACATCATTCTAATAAAGATAATTACTTCTTCACAGAGTTATCATAAGGATTAAATGAGGTGATATATTTAAAATCCTTATCACATGCGTGGTGTGTTGGGGATACTGAATAAAGATTAGGGGCAGTGCCTGTAGCTCAAAGGAGTAGGGCGCACCAGCCCCATATGCTGGAGGTGGCGGGTTCAAACCCAGCCCCGGCCAAAAAAAAAGATTAGCTTTTGTTGTTCTTATGAGGAAGGGATAATCCAGATAAATAATCTGGTAATATCAATACAGAGTAAAGCAGCTGCTTAATACTGACTAGCAGAACCTCTGGATTCCACTGAACAGAGAAGTGATCCAGTGAACATTATTCCAAATACAACATAAGTAGCTTATAAAAGATAACATTAAAACATCAGGAAAATGGATTTTTGTTCCAGGCAAGATAGAGTATCAGGGACCAGATTTAACCTCCTGTCAGCAACAACTGAAAAAGTGTTCAAAATATATGCAAGAATAGTTTTTAAGATACTGGATATCATGCATGAAGGAAAATGGTCCCTAGGAAACAAACAGTTCATATAACTTACTGCATAAAAAAAGTTTCTAGCCCAAGACATAGGGATAAGAAACCCATACAGAGAACGGTGATCTCCTTGGACGAGGAGATGAAACTAGGAGTTCAGGAAGGCCAAAGTGGCTGGAATTCAGACTTATCCAAGTTTCACCTTCTGAGGTTTCAGTTACCTGTGGTCGACCATGGTCTGAGAATATTAAATGTGAAATTCCAGAAATATACAATTCATAAGTTTTAAAGTGCATGCCCTTCTGAGTAGCACGATGAAACCTTGCACTGTTGAGCTCTGGCCTACCCTAATGTCATTGCTTTGTCTAGTGTATCCATGCTGTAGATATTTCCTGTTTATTAGTCCCTTGGTTGTCATCTTAGTTATCACACTGATTATTGCTGTATCACAGTGCTTGTGTTCAAGTAACCCTTATTTTACTTAGTAATATAGCCCCAAAGTATAAGAGTAGTAATGTGGCATATTGTTATAAGGGTTGTATTCCTATTAGCTATTGTTGTTGATTTTTGTGCCTAATTTATAAATTAAACTTTATCATAGATCTGTATGTATAGGAAAAAACAATACATATGTAGTTTGATACTATCCCTCCTTTCAGGCATCCATTGATGGTCTTGGAATATATCCGCAATAGATTAAATTGGGGACTAGTGTAACAAAGAAGAGACAGATGCCTAGAGAGAGCTTGGGAAATCTGCAGAGGGTGCCCTTAGCCTTCAGCTGATATTCAGTGTGTGCATGTCAAGAAACTATCCAAAGTCATAGACAGAACCACCAAAACAGATTTGAAACAGTAATTCTCAAAGCTCACACAGGTTTGAGAATAACACTTGCTCCCTCCTAAAAGAGGAGAAAATCTCATAAGGCACAGGGCATCAAGTAGAGCACGAAGATCAGCAAACACTGAAGACTTGAGCAACACTATTAACTAACTTGACTTTATTGATACTAATAGAAAATACCTTTAACAAAAGAAGAACATACATTCAAGTACACACAGAACATATACTGTATACTGAATCACAAAACAAGTCTAAGACTGGGCGCAGTGGCTCACGCCTGTAATCCTAGCACTCTGGGAGGCTGAGGCAGGTGTATTGCTTGAGCTCAGAAGTTTGAGAACAGCCTGAGCAAGAGCAAGAACTTGTCTCTACTAAAAATAGAAAAATTGGCTGAACCTGATGGTAGACACCTGTAGCCCCAGCTACTCAGGAGGCTGGGACAAGAGGATTGCTTGAGCCTAGGAGTTTGATTTGCTGTGAGCTCTAATGACATCATCACACTCTACCCAGGGCAACAGAGTGAAACTCTGCTTAAAAACTTAAAAAAAAATTGTTTATTATAGAGTGCTACTTAGAATAGTGAAAATCTGGAGGTACTCTAAATATTGAACTTAGAATAGTTATCTGAATTATGGTACGCCTTCCTGATAAATCACTATATGGACACTGAGAGAATCACAAAGATCATCATCTAGCCACGTGGTAGGTTAGATGAAAAAAATGTACAAAGTTAAGTTTATTATGATAAATGTGTTAAGAAAGAATAGCAAAAAGAGGAATACATATCAAAACGTCATGTGGTACACTGTAAATACATATAAGTTTTTCTTGTCAATTTAAAAATAAATAAATAAATGAATAAAAAGGGAAAGAAATGTACCAAATTGCTAACTGTGCTATTATCAGGGTGGAGCTATTGATTTTTTCTTCTCTATTATATTTTCTATTTTTTTATGATATAGTTATATAACTTTTTCTGTTGTCAAATTAATATAATTTTAAACTTTAGGTTGTCAACTGGGTATGGGTTTTAAGTAAGAGAAGTAGGACAATAAGAGAAGGCAGGGTGAATAATGGCAGGCTGGCTGGGGCACTGGCAGCAGGCTAATCATGGAAGGTGCATGCAGGCTGTGGTTATTCATCAACTGAAAAACCGTATCAGTAGACTGCTCTCCTTTTAAGAAAAGTGTTGCCATTATACTGGGATTTTTTTCTTTTTTACTGCCCAAACCTATACTCTGTACCACAGCATGATACAGAGGGCAAAGAGTCAATAATACACAAGTAATATAGTTTCTTCTTTATTTTATAAAGTGAATATGTTTAAAAAACATTTATCTTCCATAAGGTACTTTTCAGTGATAATGTTAATGTCTAAAAGTAGTATTAGTCATGTTTTCCAGATGACTAATGTTTTTGTTGGCATCTATAATGGAAGAAATAATTTGGTCCCCAGAATGTGTATGCTTCATGTTTCTCAGCCAGTTAGCTGTCAGTGTAAAGAGATACAACCTCTTCTAAATTATTTCAGCACTGTTACTTAAAAGCAGATTAAATAAATATTGGGTCCTTAGTAAGATATTTTGTGCCTACATCTCCCATTTATTTATATTGTTAGTAGATCTTGCATAAAACAATCTCTTAGGTCAAAAACATAGTTTTAAAAAATAAAGCTGTTATTTAAAAAACAAAACAAAACAGGCTCTTAAGACTAACTAGAGGCTCAGTGCCCGTAGCTCAGTAAGTAGGACACCAGCCACATACACCGAAGGTGGTGGGTTCGAGCCCCGCCCAGGCCTGCTAGACAACGACAAGTGCAACCAAAAAAATAGCTGGGCATTGTGGCGGGCACCTGTAGTCCCAGCTACTCGGTAGGCTGAGGCAAGAGAATTGCCTAAGCCCAGGAGTCTGAGGTTGCTGTGAGCTATGATGCCACAGCTCTCTACCAAGGGCGACATGGTGAGACTCTGTCTCAAAAAAAAAAAAAGAAAAAAAACTAACTAGAGGGAGAAAAAAGTGAGATGCAATTGTAAAATCCTTCCTTCACAAAGGATGTGATATGTCCCTAAATGAGCGGATGTCTTTCGCTAGGTCTCAGAAATACCCAATTTATTCAACATTGAATATGTGCCACTGTAGTAAGTAAGTGTTAAGGAAGGGAATGAAGAAGATATGCCAACACGTACTTACTACAGTGGCACGTATTAACTTTTTGCTGTATCCATAATTCCTCTTAAAAATGCTTGTGCACTTCAGATGTAAGGTATCTTGCTAGAGAAACTGGTCAAAGTTTAAAAACATTCTGGGAAGTTTTGTGAATTTTTAAAATAGCATTCTGACTTTCTAATGGGAACACATTTGCATGTTTGAAAAGGACTATGTGGGTATATATTTTAAGGAAAAACAATCTATTGAAGGTTATTTTTATTTCACTATTAATGATAATCTAGCTGGGGGAAAAGCATATATCACCTATTGGACATTGGGATTAGAAGAGCTTGCCCTGCTTTCATTAGAACAGAATTGCTCTGTATCATGGAATATCTCTTCCGGTTGCATCTTTTTTTTTTTTTTTTTTTTGAGACAGAGCCTCAAGCTGTCATCCTGGATAGAGTACTGTGGCATCACAGCTCACAGCAACATACAATTCCTGGGCTCAAGCGAGTCTCTTGCCTCTGCCTCCCAAGTAGCTGGGACTGCACACAACGCCTGGCCACAGGTGCCGAGCCTGTCTTAGAATTTTTGATGACAGCAAATTCCACGCATAATCTTGCTTTTGGTTTTTATGGCACCACTGATTTCAACCAAACACATGATTTTCCTTGGGGTAGCAATTCCTTTTCTAGCAATTTCCTTTTCTAATCAGATCTACTGAGCAGGCACATAGCACCTGACTGTTTACTTCCTGCACAAATTGGAGATGAACAAGATTTGGTCTGTCTTCTCAAAGAGGTTACAAGATGGGAGAGCAGACAGACCTTAGTAACACAAGGGCTACCATGCCTGGGCTACTATGTAGCAAAGGTGAAATTGCTTACTTGTAACCAGCACTCCTTGGAAAATGTAATTTTTATTAGGTTTCTGAGAGAAAGTTAGGTTAGATGACTCTAAGGTCCCCTTCAACTCCAAATTTCATGAATCTTTTAAATGCTATCATAAAAACTTAGTATCAAGTAGAATAAGGAAGAAAGTTTGCCCCCATGAATGAAATGTAATTTGAGATAATACTTAAAGTTTAACAGAAAATAAAGAAGCATTTTTTAAGAGGAATTATGGATACAGCAGAAAGTTGGGAGATTAGAGTTTTAGGTTTTAGTCTGCCACTGTTCCACCCACCTATCCATCTATTCATTTCTTCTTTCAACAAATATTTATTAAGTCTCTACTATGTGCCAGACACTTTGCTGTGCAGAGCAGGGAACAAGGCAATATGACATTTACATTCTAAAGAGAAAGACAATAAACTAAAGCAAGCGATAAAGAAGACAAGTTCAAAATGTAATAAATACTATTAAGGAAATAAACAGGATAATAGTCATGGGTGGGAGGCTGCAGCAGGAATTACTTTAGTCTAACTATGTATCACATATTCACCTATATAGTATCAGGCAAATTACTGTAACTTTTCTGGGACTCAGATCTTCAACATAAAAAACCAAGGTTGAATTAGATGACATTAAAGTAGAAAGAGCCCTAGATTTGAAGTAAGAAAACTTCAGCTGCATCCTGGCCTTGTCTGTAAAACTACTTATGCACACCCTGTTAGGAAGGAGAATGTGAAAGCTACTGGGAACTGAAGTTACTTTCAGACTAAGCCCCCATACTAAGAGTGTTCCTTTCACTTCTTTTCAGATTTTGTACAACTTTTTGGATGTTAATTTTCATTTACACTACAGAAGACCAATAAGAACTTCAGAAATACTAGATTAAGTTTTCTATTCTACTACTGTCAGACAAGAGGCATATATGTGTGTGTGTGTATATATATTTTTTTGAGACAGAGTCTTACTTTGTCACCCTCAGTAGAGTGCCATGGCATCATAGCTCACAGCAACCTCAAACTCCTGGGCTCAAGCGATTCTCTTGCCTCAGCTTCCCGAGAAGCTGAGACTACATGTGTCTGCCACGATGCCTGGCTACTTTTAGAGGTGGGATCTCCGTGTAGCTGGAGCTAGTCTTGAATTTGTGAGCTCAGGTGGCCCACTGGCCTTCCAGAGTGCTGAGATTACAGATGTGAGCCACCACGTCTGATTTAAGAAGCATATTTACTCCATGAATGGGAAAATGAGTTTGGAAGATAGGCATTGATAACCCAATTGGTGATAATATATATTTTTTTGATGCACATTAAAAAAGCAACACAGAGTTTTTTCTTCTCTCTTTTCCTGCAATAAGTTTAAGTCAATTAGTACTAGACTAAAGTTAAAAAAAAGCTCCAAACAGTAGCAAATTGTATTTAAAAAAAAAATTGGCTATTATTAAGTTTGGCTACAGAGTCAAAGAATAGAATTCATCAGTGAAAGTCAGCTTATCAAATCCCAGAAATTAAACTGTACCGAGTGTAAAGTGCCATTACTGGTCACTGCAGGAGGGCGGGCCCATCGCTCATTTTCTAGTTCTTCCATTACTTGGTTCATGGCGCTCTTTAGCCATGTGTCCACAGAAACACCAATCTGCTTTAGAAGGTCCAGCCGGGCTTCAGCTTTCAACTTAATTATCTAAGAGAACCAAGAAAATGGTCAGAAATCAGCTTTCAACTTAATTATCTAAGAGAACCAAGAAAATGGTCAGAAATCAAGGCATTTTTGTAAGTTAATGGTTATTTCCAATTTATTAATTAGAACAGTCTTCATATTCACCAGTGATTCTTCTTTGACATACATGCTAATTTTTCACTTGGAGAAGGAAAGAGAGGAGGAAGGGGTGGAAGAGGGAAAAGAGAAAGAGAGAGACAGAGAGAACAGGAACACAAGAACAGGAATCTGGGCCTGACAAGGGCAAATATCATATTTGAATTTTGGTAAGAGCATAATATTGATAATGTATCAAATATAACTTATGAATAGAAGAGATTAATGTGCCATAAAGTCTGCTTTCTTTTCCTTTTTAAGGCTATGCCTCAGAACATCCTGATAGCCATCATTTTCTGTAGCTTTCTTTTCTTTTCTTTTTTCTTTTTGAGACACAGCCTCACTATGTGAGTTCTCAGTAGAGTGCCGTAGGGTCACAGCTCACAGCAATCTCAAATTCTTGGGCTTTAGCAATTCTTTTGCCTCAGCCTCCCAAATAGCTGGGGCTACAGGTGCCCGCCACAACACCTGGCTATTTTTGTTGTTGTTGTTGTTGTTGCTGTCATCGTTGTTTGGCAGGCCCAGGCCAGGTTCAAACCCGCCAGCCCACGTGTATGGGGCCCCAACCGCTGAGCTACAGGTGCTGAGGCCATTTTCTGTAGCTTTTCAACTCATCTTCTGGATTTTTTCTTCTCCTCTATAATTCACCTTTTAGTCTGTGAATGACTCATCATGTCACTCCCTAGCTTAAAAACTTCTATTGCTGCTGGGTACAGTGGCTCACACATGTAATCCCATCACTCTGGGATGCCAAGGTGGTGGATTGCCTGAGCTCACAAGTTCGAGACCAGCCTGTGCTAGAGTGAGACTCCATCTCTAAAAATAGCTGGGTGTTGTGGTGGACGCCTATACTTCTAACTACTTGGAAGGCTGAGGCAAGAGAATCTCTTGAGCCCAAGATTTAGAGGTTGCCGTTGAGCTATGATGCCAGGGCACCCCACAGGGGGCAACAAACTGAGACTCTGCCTCCAAAAAATAAAAATAAATAAATAAAAATTTCTATTATCCCTGACTGCCTATTAAATAATTAACAAATTCTTCATTTGGAATAAAGTATCTTTCACAATTTGGCTAAATTACATCCTTCGACTACTTCTTTCTACATACCCTATGCTCCCACACCACTATCCTACTCACTGTTCCTCCAAAACATCATGTGCTCTCATGCCTTTGTTCATGCCAATTCCTCTGTGCATAGTGCCTTGACATTCCTTTTTGATGCCTGATAACTCTTATCTTTGGAGGGTCAGTTCAAATGTTATCCTTTCTACAAAGATTTTCCTAAGTATTCCTCTTCCTTCTTTAGGCAGTTAATCACTCCTTCAGCTGAGTGTTCAGTTGCCTTTTGATCTTTCTCCTAGCAGCCATGGGAGCCAGTCTTAAAAATAGTGATTTCTTTTTTTTTTGGAGATAGTTTCACTTCATTGCCCTGGGTAGAGTGTCATGGTGTCACAGCTCACAGCAGCCTCAAACTCTTGGGCTTAAGCAATTCTCCTGCCTCAGCTTCCCAAGTAGCTGGGACTACAGGTGCCCACCACAATGCCTGGCAATTTTTTTTCTTTTTTTAGTGGATTTAACATGTACCCTTGTAAAGTGCACTGTAGGTGTGGTCCCACCAATTACCCTCCCTCCACCCATCCTCCCCTCCCTCTCCTCTTTCCCCTTCTTGGGCTATAGTTGGGTTATAGCTTTCATATGAAAGTTATAAATTGGTTTCATAGTAGGGCTGAGTACATTGGATACCTTTTCTTCCATTCTTGAGATACTCTGCTAAGAAGAATATGTTCTAGCTCCATCCATGTAAACACAAAAGAGGTAAAGTCTCCGTTTTTTTTTAAGGCTGCATAATATTCCATGGTGTACATATACCACAATTTATTAATCCCCTCATGGGATGATGGGCACTTGGGCTTCTTCCATGACTTAGCAATTATGAATTGGGGTGCAATAAACATTCTGGTGCAAATATCTTTGTTATAATGTGACTTTTGGTCTTCTGGATATATACCTAGTAGAGGAATTGAAGGATCAAATGGCAGGTCTATTTTCTTTCTTTCTTTTTTTTTTTTTAAGTCTCACTTTATCGCCCTCAGTAGAGTGCCGTGGTGTCACACAGCTCACAGCAACCTCCAACTCCAGGGCTTAGGTGATTCTCTTGCCTCAGCCTCCCGAGTAGCTGGGACTACAGGCGCCCACCACAATGCCCGGCTAGGCAGGTCTATTTTCAGATCCCTACGTGTTCTCCAAACATCTTTCCAAAAGGAGTGTATTAGTTTGCATTCCCACCAGCAGTGCAGAAGTGTTCTCTTTTCTCCACATCCACGCCAACATCTCTGGTTTGGGGATTTTGTGATGTGGGCTAATCTTATTGGAGTTAGATGATATCTCAAAGTGGTTTTGATTTGCATTTCTCTGATTAAGGATGATGAGCATTTTTTCATGTGTCTGTAGGCTGTGCGCCTGTCTTCTTTGGAGAATTTTCTCTTCAAGTCCCTTGCTCACCCTGAGATGGGATCATTTGTTCTTTTCTTGCTAATACATTTGAGTTCTCTGTGTATTCTGGTTATTAAACCTTTGTTGGAGACATAACCTGCAAATATCTTCTCCCATTCTGAGGGCTGTCTGCTTACTTTACTTACTGCGTTCTTGGTTGTGCAGAAGCTTTTTAGTTTGATCAGATCCGAGTAATGTATTTTTGGTGTTGCTTCAATTGCCCAGGGGGTCCTACTCATAAAATATTCGCCCAGGCCGATTTCTTCAAGTGTTTTCCCTGCACTTTCTTCTAGTATTTTTATAAGTTTCATGTCTTAAGTTTAAATCTTTAATCCAATGAGAATCTATCTTAGTTAAAGGTGAAAGGTGTGGGTCCAGTTTCAGTCTTCTTTAGGTCGCCAGCCAGTTCACCCAGCACAATTTGTTAAATATGGAATCTTTTCCCCACTCAACGTTTTTAATTGGCTTATCGAAGATCAAATAATGGCAAGTAGCTAGGTTCATCTCTTGGTTCTCTATTCTGTTCCATACCTCTACCTCTCTGTTTTTTGTGCCAGTACCATGCAGTTTTGATCACTATTGATTTATCGTATAATCTTGAGGTCTGGAAGCGTGATTCCTTCTGCTTTGTTTTTATTTCTGAGTTATGTCTTGGCTATTTGAGGTTTTTTCTGATTCCATATAAAACAAAATATTATTTTTTTGAAATCTTTAAAGTATGACAGTTGAGCTTTTATAGGGATTGCATTAAAATTATTTATTGCTTTGGGTAATATGGACATTTTAACAATGTTGATTCTTCCCAGCTATGAGCATGGTATGTTCTTCCATTTGTTAACATCTTCAGCTATTTCTTTTCTTAGAGTTTCATAGTTCTCTTTATAGGGATCTTTCACGTCCTTTGTTAGGTAACCTCTCAAATATTTCATCTTCTTTGGCACTATTGTGAAAGGAATAGAGTCCTTGACTGTTTTTCAGCTTGATTACTGTTAGTATATATAAAGGCTACAGATTTATGAATATTGATTTTATAACCTGAGATGCTGCTGTGTTCCTTGATCACTTCTAAGGGTTTTGTAGTAGATTCCTTGATGTTTTTCAGATATACAATAATATCATCTGCAAAGAGTGAAAGTTTGATCTGATCTCCTCTGATCCTATATGGATACCCTTGATCAACTTTTCTTGCCCTAATTGCGATGGCTAAGACTTCTATTACAATTTGAAAAGCAGTGGAGACAATGGGCAATTTTTTTTTTTTTGAGACAGAGTTTCACTTTGTCACACTCAGTAGAATGCTATCTTGTCATAGCTCACAGCAACCTCCAACTCTTGGGCTTAAGTGATTCTTCTGCCTCAGCCTCCTAAGTAGCTGGGACTCCAGGTGCCCGCCACACCGCCCTGGCTTTTTTTTTTTTTTTTTTTTGAGACAGAGTCTCACTTTGTCACCCTCAGTAGAGTGCTGTAGTGTCATAGCTCATAGTAACCTCCAGCTCTTGGGCTTAGGTGATTCTCTTGCCTCAGCCTCCCAAGTCTGGCTATTTTTTGGTTGTAGTTGTTATTGTTTGGCAGGCCTGGGTTGGATTCAAACCCATCAGTTCTGGTGTATGTGGCTGGCGCCCTAGCCAATGAGGTACAAGCGCTGAGACTAAAAATAGGTGATTTCTAACAAATCACCTGAAATAGGTGTTTTCTAACAAATTCATACTTCTAGTTCATCTAAAGTGACTACTGTACTTTCACTGGCTTCCAGGAATCTCCTGTTATCACCCTTACTGGCTTTTCTCCCATCTCACTGGCTAATCCTTCCCTGCTGATCTCTTACTGTAAGAGTATCCTCATGACTCAGTTCTTAGATTCACCCAGTCAGGCAAGGTGTCATGGCTCACACCTGTAATCCTAGCCCTCTGGGAGGCTGAGGCAGGTAGACTGCTTGAGCTCAGGAGTTCAAAATCAGCCTGAGCAAGGGGGAGACCCTATCTCCACTAAAAATAGAAAATAAGCTGGGATTGTGGCAGGTGCCTGTAGTCCCAGCTACTTGGGAGGCTGAGGCAGGAAGATCTCTTGATCCCAGGAGTTTGAGTTTGCTGTGAGCTAGGCTAGTGCCATGGCACTCTAGCCGGGGCAACAGAGTGAGAGTCTGTCTCAAAAAAAAAAAAGTCAGTCAGAATTGAATCCCACTGGATGTCTGAGGTTCTAACCTCCCTGCTGAACTCAGATGTTCTTACCTCTTTGCCCTCCTGATTCCTGCATCTGAACATGCCTAATAGGCATCTCAAATGTAACATGCCCAGAGCAACCCTTTTTTTTTTTTTTTTTTTGAGACAGAGCCTCAAGCTGTCCCCCTGGGTAGAGTGCTGTGGCATCACAGCTCACAGCAACCTCCAACTTCTGGGCTCATGCGATTCTCCTGCCTCCACCTTCAAAGTAGCTAGGAATACAGGCACCCTCCACAACACCGGCTACTTTTTGGTTGCAGCTGTCATTGTTGTTTGGCGGGCCCAGGTTGGATTTGAACCCGCCAACTCAGGTGTTATGTGGCTGGCACCTTAGTCACTTGAGCCACAGGCACAGAGCCAACTCTTTTTTTATAAATTTTAAAATATTAAGGGGTCTCGGCGCCTGTAGCTCAGCAGTTAGGGCATCAGCCACATACGCTAGAGCTGGCGGGTTTGAGTCCAGCCCAGGCCTGCCGAACAACAATAACAACTGCATCCAAAAAATAGCCAGGAGTTGCGGTGCCTGTAGTCCCAGCTACTTGGGAGGCTGAGGCAAGAGAATTGCTTAAGCCTAAGAGTTTGTGGTTGCTGTGAGCTGAGATGCCACAGCACTCTAACCAGGGCAACAGCTTGAGACTCTCTTCCCCCCCCAAAAATATATATATACACACACAAACACACACATATATTGAGGGGGTACAAATGTTTTTGTTATATAGATAACTTTCGTAATGTTTGAGTGAGGGCTTTTGAGTAGTAGTAACTGTACCCATTAGTTTGCCCTGCCCTTCCTCCTTCCTTCCCTCTCTTTGGGATTCCCAAACAAGTATACTCACTAATCTTCTGGAACACAATTTTGATCACCTGCTTCTCTGCTTGGGGAATTCATATTAAAGACAAATCTGTGCTCTGACTTGCTTTACTGGGCTTTCAATGCTGAATTAATTTTGTTACCCTAAGTTTTTTTTTTTTTTTGGAGACAGAGTGTCACTATGTCACCCTTGGTAGAGTACCATAGTGTCACAGCTCACAGCAACCTCCTACTCTTGGGCTTAGGTGATTCTCTTGCCACAGCCTCCCAAGTAGCTGGGACTACAGGTGCCCACCACAATGCCTGGCTATTTTTTTGTTGCAGTTGTCATTGATGTTTAGCTGGCCTGGGCTAGGCTCAAACCCACCAGCCTGGGTGTATGTGGCCGGTGCCCTACCCACTGAGCTATGGGGGCCGCCTATCCTAAGATTTTTAAAGCATAGGGATTTTTAGAAATTGAGATAAAAATTTGCAGTATATAAAATTCACCATCTTAACCATTTTAAAGTGCACAATTCAATGGCCTTGGATATCACATGGATCTTTATATAATGTAATTAAAGTTTTTAGTTTAGAGGCATACCATTAGTAAATACTTTTGTAAAAATCTGCTTATTCTTTCTTTCTTTTTTTGGCTGGGGCCATGTTTGAACCCATCACCTCAGGTATTTGGGGCTGGAACCCTACTCCTTGAGCCACAGGCACTGCCCCCATGCTTATTCTTTATTTTATGTATGTATGTATGTATGTATGTATGTATGTATGTATGTATGTTTTTGAGACAGAGTCTCAAGCTGTTGCCCTGGGTAGAGTACTGTGGCGTCATAGCTCACAACAGCCTCCAACTCTTGGGATCAAGTGATTCTGGGCTCTTGCCTCAGTGTTTCTATTTTTAATACAGATGGTGTCTTGCTTTTGCACAGGCTGGTCTCAAACTTGTGAGCTCAAGCAATCTCCCCACCTTAGCCTCCCAGAGTGCCAGGATTACAGGCATGAGCCACTGCGCCCAGCTGCTTATTCTTTTAATAATTTCTCTTTCTTTGGTAAAAGTCTTATTGATACATAGCTCACATATTACACATTTCTCTTACTTCAAGCCTGCAATTCAATTGATTATGCTATTAATGTATTCATAGCATGTATAACCATCAATCCAATAAATTTTAGAACATTTTATCACCTCCAGAAGAAACCCCATACCACTTAGCTATTACTCCCTTATACGCCTCCATTTCCTGTAGCCCCTGACAATTAGTCTACTTTCTTCTCTATAGATTACTAATTTGGAAATTTAGTATATGTGAAATCATATAATAAACATAATAGTCTTTTGTGACTAGCTTCTTTCACTTAGCATGTTTTTAAGATTTATCCATGCACAAAAATGTATCAGTATTTCATTCCTTTTCTCATCAGATAACACTCTATTGTATGGATATACCACATATATACTTTATTTGTCAGCTGATGGACACTTAGGTTATTTCTATTTTAACTATTATGAATAATAGTGTTATAAACATTTGTATACAAGTTTTGTTGTGGACATATGTTTTCTTTTTTTTTTTGAACGGTTTATTAAGAATTAAACAAAGGTATGATATGATACAGTACAAGCAAGACACTCAAGATAGGTATAATAGTACTACTCACACAAAAACTTAAATTTCACCTCAAAAAAATCACAAAAGAGAAAGCAATTTCACTATTATAAGATAAGATATTTCATGCAAAGTATTAACTCTGCCCCCCCCAAAGTCCAACCTCCCAACAAACAAAAAACTATCTGGGAATACTGCTATGCTAACATATTAACCACAGTATAATCATTCATAGGAAAACAGTAATTAAGCAATGAATTGAATTAAATAAAGTTCAAACTGTCATAAACTCATAGACCACAATGATTTTATAAACCAAGCAATTCCAGAAATCTTATAAACAATAAAAAAAGAAATATTTCAATATTATTCTGTTTGATCTGGATATACCTGGTATTGAAATTGGAGAAAATATATTGTTATAAAGAGAAATTACAAACATGTTTCACTTATAGATGAGGATGCAATATCCTTAACAACATATTGACAAGTTGTATTACAAAATTAATATTTAAGTAACATACTTTAGTCAGAATTGAATCCAATTTATATGAAAGTTAGACATTATTTTCTTTTCTTTTTTATGAATTGGGCTGTAATAAACATTTAATACCAGGCTATTTTTAAGAGAAATTAGCAGCTGACTTTTAAATGTACATAAAGTGTAAAAAACCAAAATAACCTTCAAAGTATGAATAAAATTGAAGGACTTACAATACTTGACTTCAAGATTTAGGGAAAAGTTATACCAATTGACAAAGTTTTGGTGTTTGTACAAGAATAGACACAGCAATGGCAACAAAAAAAAGTTCATAAATAGAATCACATTTATATGATCAATTTACTGTCAATAAAGGTATCAAATCAAGCCAACAGGAAAAGAGAAGTCTTTTTCTGAAATGGTATGAAGCAACTGTATATCCATATGGGGATAAAATGAAGCTCGGCCTTCCTACCTCACACTATACATAAGATTAAATGTGAGATAAATCATGGACCTAAATGTAAAAGCTAAAAGTATAAGTATATTAAGGAAAACATAAAATATAATATCTACATGACGTGGAGCAAAGCAAAGATTTCTTAGGTAAAACCAGAAAGAAATAATGATAAAGGAAATAATTGATAAAATTGAATTTATTTAAAACTTACATTTATCAAAAGACAACATAAAGAAAATAAGTAAGCAAGTCACAGACTGAAAGAAAACATTTGCAAGATATATAACTTAGAAAAAGCTTATAGAAAGAATACATAAAAACTTCTACCACTGCATAATAAAAGGGTCAAACAATCCCATAAAATGAGCAAAAGATCTGGTAGACGCTTTGTAAAAGAAGAGACCCAAATGGCCAACAAGCTCATGAAAAAGTGCTCAACGGTATAAGGCATCAGTAAAGTGGCAAGGACATGGAGTGACCAAAACTCTCTTACTGCTAATAGGAACATAAAAGTGGACAACCTTTTTTGAAAACTCTTTGGCAATTTCTTACTAAGTTAAATATGCATGTCTACTTTGACCCAGCAATTCTAATTCAGGTATTTATCCAAGATAAATACATAAAACACAGGTCCACAAACCAACTTGTACAAGAACATTTATCTCATCTTTATTTGCAATAACCAAAAAGTTGGGGAAAAAACAAAACCCAAATATCCATCAACAGGAGAATGGACAAACAAATCATAGTGTATTATCACAATGTAATAACAAACAAAGAAAAGAAATTCACTGTTAACACACACAGCAACATGGATTGACCTCTCAAACCTTAAGCTGGGAAAAAACAGCTGACCACAAGAGACATGTGCATAATTTCATCTACATGAAGTTCTAAAACCAATCCGAGGTGAAAAAACATCAAAACAATAGTTGACCCTGAAGGTGGAGAAAACTTTCTGAGGTAATGAAAATGTTCTGTATTATAGAAGAGAAATTAAAGAACATTGGTCAAAAGTATACAGCTAAAATGTTTGAACTGAAGAAATCTAAATAGCATTGTATTTGTATCAATATTGCACTGCATTCATGATCGATTTGTCTCAATAATGATGCAATAGTGACATTGATATTGTATAGTTGTGCTGTTACACTATAGTTTTACAAAATGTTACCACTGTGAAAAAATGAGGAAAGTCACAAAGTATCTCTCTATTTTCTTTGATAACTACATGTAAATCTACAAGTATTTCAATAAAAATTTCAAATAAAAAAAAAGAAAAGAGGCAGAAAAAACAGTGGCAAGCCAAAGAGTGGGAGGAGCTACCTCAGGACATACAAAGGACTTGTGTCTAGGATGTACAACTTCTTCAAACCTATGGGCAAAAGACAACTAATCCAACAGAAAATACAGCATCATCTTGAATAGGCACTTCATAAATGGAATGTTCAAGTGACTGATAAGCATATGAAAAGGTGCTCAACCTCATTAGTCATGGAGAAAATGCAAATTAAAGCCACAATATTACGGCCCCTACCTACCCCACCAGAATGGCTAAAATGAAAAAGACAATGTCAAATATTGTGGCTGACATAGAGCAACTCATTTATACTGCTAGAAGGAGTGTAAAGTGGTGAATCCACCTTGTAACAGTGGCAGAATCTACTAAAGTTAAATATACATGTGCTTTCTATAAATTATTGCCCAATTATGTTCTATAACAAACAATGACAAAACTTCAGAGGTATACAGCAGTAAACATCTATTTTGGCTTACAAAGTTACAGGCCCATGAGGGCATTTCTTCTGGTCAGCCGATCAATTTTGCTCATCATAGTTGTAACTCTCAGAATTCCAAGGCCTCCACTGAGATGACCATATTCCGCTCTTTGTGGAGTCTCATTCTTCAGCATGCTAGCTCAGGTTTTGTCTCCAGCAAGCTGGGCAACTTTTCACAGCAGTAACAAAGAAACTGGAAAGAGAGGAAACAGAAGTATAAAATGCCTCTTAAGGCCTGCACTCTGAACTGGAACACCAGAACTTCTGTTAGTCTCTATCACAAAAAGAAAGTCACAAGGCCAGCCCAGAATCCAGGAGTAGAGAACAGACTCTTCCTCTTGATGGAAGGAATTACAGAGTTATATTGTGGAGGACATTTGATACAAGGAGAATTGATAAACTGAAGCCATTTTTGTAATCAATGAACAAAAGTCTCCCACGAAGTCACCATACATAGGGAAAATGGAAATTGTACCCAAATATGTACTTTTATTTACAAAATATTCATTACAAAATTTTACAAAGAGGTGGCCAATGTGTAGAGAATATTTTGTCTATATTTTAAAAAATTTTGTAACAAGCGTCTCCTGTAGCTCAGTGGGCAGGGCTCCGGCCACGTACACCAAGACAGGGAGGTTTGAACCCAGCCTTGGCCTGCTAAATAACAATGACAATGCAACAAAAAAATAGTCAGACATTGTGGTGGGCACCTACAGTCCCAGCTACTCAGAAGGATGAGGCAAGGGGGTCACTTAAGCCCAAGAGTTAGAGGTTGCTGTGAGCTGTGACTCCACAACATTCTACCAAGGGCAACAAAGTGAGATTCTGTCTCAAAAAAAAAAAAAAATTAATGAATATTTTATAAATAAGGGTAATTTAGCTACAATTTCCCATATTCCCTAAGTATGGTGACTTTATGGGTAACTTTTGGGACACCCTGTAGTATTATTATACTCTGTGACCTAGTAATTCCACTGCAATTGAAATGTATGTGTATATACATATATATATATGCTCAAAAGACATGTACAAGAATGTTCATAGCAGCATTCTTCATAATGCTTCATAATTCTCCAGCCCTAAACTGGAAACTACTCAAATGCCCATTAGCAGAAAAGAATCGATTAATGGATTATATATATGTATGTATATATACTATATAGAGACTGGAATAGAATCCGATAAAATATTACTTTACAATGAAAAAGAGAATGAATTAATGCTATATGGTGTATGATTTTTCTCTTTTGTTCTGTTAATATAGTGAATTACACTCATTTTGAAATGTTAAATCAATCCGGTATCATGTGTATCATTTTATAGATCTACAGTATTTTCATGAAAGATATTGGCATTATTTTCTCTTTTTTTGTACTATCCTTTTCAGATTTTATTATCAAGGTTATGCTAGCTTGTAAAATGGGTTAAAATGTATCTACTTCTTCATTTGAAAATGTATCTACTTTAGGTTTTGGAGCAATTTTAGGTTCCAAGCAAAATTGAGAGGAATTAACATTGAGATTTCCCATGCTACTGCTTTCACTGATGCATAACTTCTCGCGCTGAAAGCATCCTCCAGCAAAATGGCATAGATGTTACAGACGGTGGACCTATACTGACACATCATTATCACTCAAAGACCATAGTATGCATTAGGGCTCATTCTTGGTGTTGCACATTCACTGGGTTTGGACAAACATGCATCTACCATTATAGTTTCATAAAAGTAGTTTCGGTGCCCTAAAAATCCTCTGTACTCTACCTAAATGTCCCTTCCTCCCCCCAGTCCCTGGCAACCACTGACCTTTTTATTGTTCCCATAGTTTTGCTTTTTCCAGAATGTCATGTGTTGAAATCATACAGTATGTAGCTTTTTAGATTGGCTTCTTTCACTTGCTGATAGGCATTTTAGATTCCTCAAGATCTTCTCATGGTTTGATAACTTGTTTCTTTTTCATACTGAATAATATTTCATTGTTTGTATGTACCGTAGTTTATCCAGCCACCTACTGAAGAACATCTTGATTGCTTCCAATTTTTGGCAATTATGAATAAAGCTACTATAAATATCTGTGTGCAGGTTTTTATGAGGACATAAACTTTCAACTCCTTTGGGTAAATGCCAAGGAGCAGGATTGCTGGATCACGTGGTAAGAGTTTTGTAAGGAACTGGCAAGCTGTCTTCAAAGTGGCTGGACCATTTTGCATTCCCACTAGCAATGAATGAATGTTCCTGTTGCTCACATCTTTGCCAGCATTTGCTGTAGGCAGTGCCTTGGATTTAGTCTATTTTGTTGTGACATCTCATTGTTTTAACTTGCATTTCTCTGATGACATATAATGTGGAGTATCTTTTCCCATGCTTATTTTCTATCTGCACATCTTCTTCGGTGAGGTGTCTCTTAAGGCCTTTGGCCCTTATTTAAACTGATTTTTTGTTTTCTGATTGTTGAGTTTTAACAGTTATTTCTTATTTCTAATAAGAGTCCTGCATCAGATTTTGCATCTTGTCCCTTATTGGTAACTATCTTCATTGTTTCATGGTTTCTCCCTTTCGTTACTTCTAGTTGCATTTCTAAGCAGGTATGTATTGATTTCCCCTTTTTCTTACATAAAATGTAATGTACTATATACTCATCTGCACTTTGCTTTTTTCACTTATCATATCAGTTTATGGGGATCTTCATCTATCTTTTCTAAACACATAGCATTCATTGTGTGTATGTATCACAACTTAGCCAACAAATCTGCTATGCTTGTACATTTACATAGTTGCCAATATTTTGCAATTACCAATAATGAGGCAATGAATAACCTTGTGCATATATATTTTCTTATCATTAGAGATATATTTTATGGTTAAGTTCTAAAAACATAATTGCTTAGTTAAGGGGAAATGCAAAGATAGCTTTATTAAATATTGTCAAATTTCCCTCAATAGAGTTGAAACAGTGTGTTTTCCTATCAGAAATGTATTAGAGAGCCTGATTCCTACAGCTTTGCCAACATAGTGTCATTTCAAGCTTTTGAACTTTTGCTGATCTGATATGTAAGAAGTGGTTTTTGTGTGTGATTTTATTTGTACTCTTATGAGTGAAATCAAACATCTTTTCATATTTTAAGTACAATTTTTATATCTCTTCCTATTAATTGGTCATATCTTTTGTGCATTTCTCAACCGGACTTTTTATCTTTCCCCCTAAATTTTTGAAAAGTTTTTATTTGTTTGTTTTGGGATATTTTGTTTTTTACTGTATATTAAGGACTGCTGTGAACTGAATTCTGTCTCCCCAAAACTCATATGTTAAAGCCTTATCCCCCACTGTTACTGTATTTTGAGATGGGGCCTTTAGAGAGAATTAAGATTGAATGAGGTCGTAAGAGTGGGATTCTCTTTTTTGAGACAGAGCCTCACTTTGGTGCCCTTGGTAGAATGACCTCACAGCAACCTCAAAGAGTAGGGCTTAAGAGATCCTCTTGCCTCAGCCTCCCAAATATCTGGGATTACAGGTGCCTGCCACAATACCCAGCTATTTTTAGAGACGGGGGTCTCACTCTGGCTCAGGCTGGTCTCAAACCTGTGAGCTCAGGGCTCCACTCACCTTGGTCTCCCAGAATGCTAGGATTACAGGAGAGAGCCACTATGCCCGGCCATAAGGGTGAGATTCTAATCCAACAGAATTAGTGTCTGTACAAGAAAGTATTCTTTCTACTCCTCCCTTCCTTCAGCACACACCCAAGAAGAAAAGGCTATTGGAGGGCAAAGAGGCTATCTACAAGCCAAGAAGAAAACTCTTGCCAACTCTGTTGGAACCTTGATCTTGAATTTGGACTTTTCATCCTCCAGAAGTATGGGAAAACTAGTTTGTATTGATTAAGTCACCCACTCTATAGTATTTTGTTATGGCAGCCTGAGAAGACTACCACAAGGATAATTGCTTTTATCTGTGCTATATTTTTGCCAATATTTCATTCCAGTTTGTCATTCAAATTTTGACTTTCTTACAGTGTTTTTCTTTCTATGTAAAAGGTTTTTTTAAATGTGCTCAAGGGAGGAGTATTAATGTACACAGCTATGATTTAATTTAAAAAAAGGGAGGAGTATTGCAGTAATCTTTTCAGGTAATTGTGTACGTTGTTCTCTGATACTATACCAAAATTCAACAGGTGGTCAGTTCTTATAGATTAGTAGTTATATAGAATCCAAAAAACATATCACTAACTTTTCATACTCTAAGATATTAAGTCTATAGGTTTATTTTGCATTTTGGATTTTTTCACCTGTACATGATTTGTGCCACTACACATTGGTCATCTGGTAAACACTGTTCACTAACTTATACAGATCTTCCAAATGTTGACGGATTTTGTTATACAATATCAAAAAGTCATACTGGTTAATACTTATGATCTATCTCATCAGAAAAGATTTTAAGAATTGGGAAGCTGTCAAGTTCATGGTGGCATATAAGATTTAAACATTTTTAAAGTTTATTTCATTGAGAACATTCTTAATGCTTAAGTGAAACTAGCTCTGTGTGTGAGTGATGGGTGAAGAATTCCATGACCATTAATACAGTTTGGGGCCACTGCCTTGACTGATGCTAAGGTGCCAACTGTTTACCCAGGGTGCTTTTGTGCAAATGTCAACACAGCAAACAAGGCAAATAGGCTTTCATATTATTATGATAGTAGTTTTGCGCCACAAATCCCATGAAAAGTTTTCAGGGACACACTTTGAGTACCACCGCTCTATCTTTCAAATTGTATTTTCAACCCAGCTAAGGGAGCGGGGGCAGCGACAGAATGAAGAGGATATTTAAAGCTAGAAAAGCAAATCTAGAACAGAAACTCCATGGATTTCCTTGACCTCTTTGTTATTTCTCATTAAGATTAAGTATTCACCTGCACTTCTCTTAAAGAAGGGCGTTAACTGCTTAACAAAGACAGGAGGAGGTGGAGGTTGGTGAAGACCAGGGGAAGTGTCAGATTTTGCTGCCAATTGCAGATGGAAGCAAGAGGAAAAAAAGCTTCAGCTTGGAAATACAGTTAGTACATCTGTTCAGTGGAAGGATTCAGTGGAAGGAAACACCTCAGTTTGTTAGTAGAGGGTGGAAGATAGTGATGGAGAAGCACTGGAGGTTTGCTAGAAGCTTTCTTTCCTGGGGACCCCAGCCCTTTGCATGTGCACATGCTCCTCTTGGTTTCACATGTGTTAATCAAAGTTGAAGAACTAATTGGAGATCCACTATTTTCATCATAATATTAAGACATTATTTAGCTTTTCATTGTGCTTTGCAAAAATTGTGCAAAAACAGTAGTGGGTAAAACTGCTGGTGACGTACCATGCATTAGCAATAAAATCAAACTGTACTTAAAATCAATTTATTATTTATTGTCAAGCACCAGCCAAAAACTGAAAGGGAGCCAGTTTCACATTAGAATGTTCTTAATAAAGCAGTAAAAAGTATTAATTTTATTAAATCAACTCTTCATGATATGTTTTAAAATATGCTAGATGACCAAATGGGAAGTATGAATAAAGCACTTCTACCAAGTCACCAACAAGGATGGTTGCCTTGAGGGAAAGCGCTTGTGTGAATGAGTTGTGAACTAAACTCCAGCTTTTTTTCATGGACCACTAGTTTTACCTGAAATGACGACTAACAGCAGGACTGCACTGTACTTGCATGGGTTCTAGGCATATTTGCCTTGGTGCACCCTTTTCTCTCTAAAAAGACAGAGATATGCATTACATATTAAAATATTTTCTTTAATCTAAAATGACTTTCATTTTCTTCTGATTTTAAAAGAAATTAAGACATTTTCATGGGTCTATAAACTCCCGTGGGCCACGGCACTGTTTTTAATGGAGAATTTGGGGCTGAATAACAAACTTTGGTTATTCAGAATTGGGTATGTGCAGTGTGTAGGGCTGAATTCTCTATGAGGCACAGTTTTACTGTATAGTAATATAGAGGGGGTGTCAAAAAATATACACACAATTTAAGAAAGAAAAAATGTACTAAAATTGCAATACTCAAGTCACGTTTGCTGCAATTACAAGAGATATAAGACACAAGATATAAGATAGCACTAGTATTCGTCCTCATACCAATGTAGAGTTTTGGCTTTTTTTTTTTTTTAATGGAGTAAGGGACCTGTGGAGACAATGCTTAAGGCTCTTGAAACTTGTAATTTGGTCCTATGTATGTGGCAGGAGTTTGTTTGAAAGTGAATGAAACAAACCAGTCACTTCAAGGAAAATTACTGTGATTTTATGTTATCAGTGATAAATTTGAACTTTCAAGCAGAAATTACAATTTTGGGAAACTTGTGTCTGTCACCATGAGTTTGACAACTTCCCAATACTTGAAAACCTTCATATGAGATAAGTGGTGATATTAACAGACGTGATTTTCTAACATTATACAAAGAAATGTATTTACATTCAGAAGATAAGCAAAATCAATGTATATTTTCTAAATGACCAATGTAAGATTTTATCAAATCATGCATGGCTAAGGGACCCATTTGAGAGGAAAGATCTTCCAATGGATTTTAATGATGTTGAGTTAAAAGTTTATTGATTTCAGATTCTATATTGCAATTAACATTTAAGAAACTACTACTGGCCAGGCGCCATGGCTCATATCTGTAATCTTAGCACTCTAGGAGGCAGAGGCAGGTGGATCACCTGAACTCAGGAGTTGGAGTCTAGCCTGAACAAGAGTGAGACCCCAGTCTCTACTAAAAATAGAAAAATTAGCCAGAACTCGTGGCTGGCACCCGTAGTCCCAGCTGCTTGGGAGGCTGAGACAAGAGGATCACTTGACCCCAAGAGTTTAAGGTTGCTGTGAGCTATGACACCATAGCACTCTACCCAGGGCAACAGAGTGAGACTATCTCAAAAATAACGACAAAAAACCCTACTGCTTCTTGAGTTTTGGTATAGTATCAAAGAACATCTGTGATTATTTGAAAAGTCTATTAAAATCTCTATTCTTTCCTGAATACATACCTGCATAAGGCCAGATTTTCTTCATATACTTCAAACAAACTAACATATAGCAACTGAATACAGAATACAGAAGACATGTGGTCTAGGCATCTTCTGTTACACCAGAGATTAAAGAGATGTGCAAAATTGTAAAGCAATGCCACTCTTCTCACTCATTTTTTTGTTAAATGATTTATGAAATATTCTAGTATTTTATTAAAATATATTTAATGAGTTATAACTATAACATAATTATTTGATTTAATATAATTACTACTTATTGTTTGATTGTATTTCATAAAATACATTTTTATGTATTTACGTTTTTATGTAACTTGTTTACATGTTAAGATTTTCAAATGAAACTTTAATTTTTCTCAATTTCAATTTTTAATAAAGCAAATATTGATAGATACCACCCACATAAACAAGAGGTTTTCAGAATCCTCAATAATTTTTAGAAGGTCAAGGGTCTCTAAATCCAAATAGTTTGAGAACTGTAATTGTAGAGTAATTACCCGGTAAAATGCTCATGCATAGCAAAGGGTTATTACATTTAAAAAGCAGGTGACACATTCTTCTTAGTAAAGTAACTCAAGAATGGAGAAGCAAGAATCCAACATACTCAATACTAATGTGAAGCCAACGGATGATCTAATACATGCCTACCTAAGAGAGAAACTCAAATTAATTCAAGGTAGGGGGCAGGGAACGAAGGAGTGGGGAGAGGGTAGGAGGGAGGGGGTTGGGTGTGTTCTCTCACTCGGTGGGCACAATGTTAGGATGTATGGCACACCTCTTGGGGGCGGGACACAATCAAACGAGGGACTCTACTTAACAAATGCAAACATTGTAACCTAATTCTCTGTACCTGCAAATTAACCTGAAACAAATAATATGAAGTAAATAAAATAAAATAAATAAAAAGCAGGCAACAAGCATTAAATAGAATAAGAACCCTATATGATTAATTCTAAGTAGATACAGATACAAAGTCCAGAAGAGGAGTACTCATTCTCTCCTAGCAATGTGCTAGGGTAATCTTTTTTTTTTTTTTTTTTAGCCTTTTGATTTTTCAGTTTTCCGTGAGGAGCATGCCTTTATTTTGCAATTTGGAAATAAAACGGTAAACAGAAGGAAGAGGAGGAGGAGAAGGAGGAGGAGCTGGTATTCTTCCCTGAGTCTGACTACGAAAAGAGGCAGGTCAGCGAATGAAAAAGCAGGGCACTGGAGGAGAAAGAAGATAGAGAAGGTGGAGCCTTCTGAAGGGAGGTGGGGACAGGGCTCCAGCAGGCGTTGAACAGCTCACAGTATTTCTAGTGTGTTCTATGAGAATGGCACACTTCACAAGAGCAGTGAGGTGGAAGTGGCACCAAGATCAACTCTTGGAGGAGTGCAGACTCTCATCTCACCCAGTGGTCTCTGTAGAACTGAGAGCGCTTACCCAAGGACCCAGGAAAGAACACACTAATAAAGGGGGGTGTGTGTGTGTCTGCCCTTTCCCTGACACTCATTCCCTGAGGAATCCTTCTATATCCTTAATGCTCCTATATATCATTATATATGATTACATATATCATTATATATGATTATATATATCTTTAATGCTTTGTTTGGGGACCCATCATGTCTTCTGCTTCATTTCCTGCTGTTTTCCCCTTCACCCCTTCACCCATTTTCCTGTATTCAGTCAGTTGCGATATGTTGCTTTATTTGAAGCACATGAAGAAAATCTGCCCTTATGCAGGTATGTATTTGGGAAAGAATTAAGAAATTTAGTAGGCTTCCCAGATAATTACAGATGTTCTTTGATACTATATCAAAACTCAAGAAGTATGTTAATTGCAACATAGAATCTGAAATCAATTTTTTTTGAGGCTCATTCTGTTCCCCTGGGTAGAGTGCTACCCAGCAACCTCAAACTCTTGGGTTCAAGCAATCCTTTTGCCTCAGTTTTTCCGCTTTTAGTGGAGCCGGGTTCTCACTCTTGCTCAGGCTGTTCTCCAATTCCTGAGCTCAAACTGTCCACTCAAGTCACCTTCCCAGCATGCTAGGATTACAGACGTGAGCCACCACGCCCAGCTGACTCTTTGGGTCTTGACTATTTTGGACACACTCCTTTCCAGGGCCTTTGTACTTGCTATTGCTTGTTCCTGGAACACTCCTTCCCCAGATACTCACAGGGCTTGCTCCCTCCTTCTTCAGGTCTTTCCTTAAATGTCACTTCTCTAAAATTTGAGGCCTTCTCTAAAATTTGAAACCTCTTTCCTTTCTCACACTCTCTATTGCCCTTTCCGCCTTATTTTTCCACTGCATGTCAACATTTGACATATCCATCTTTCCTTTCCCAGTAAACTACAAACTCCAAGCAGGCCGAGATTTTGCCCGACCTGTCCGCTGCTTCATACCCAGCACCCAAACCGGTTTACAGCACAAAGTATGTCCTCAGCACTTAATTGAATTTATGAATGCATGGATGACACCTATTGGAACACTGCTCTGCAAACTTTGAAAATGAGGTGTAATGCACCATGGTGAGGTGGAAGCCTTTAGGTCCCTACTATTCAAATGTATCCTGAGGGCTGGGGGCAGTTTTTAATTACCTCCATAAACCCCAGCAACTTCACCGCAAACTTCACTTCACCTCTGAGGGTTGTGTATTACTATTCAAATTGAGTTCACAGTTGGGTAGAGAGTTCGCTTATCATCTCCACACTTGTCAGAGAGAGAAGCACCGCGAAGGTCCTTATTTAAGTACTCGGGATGGGGCACTAAATGCCTTTAGCCCCAAAACCAGTTTAGACAAATAAGGATGGGCTTTGAGGCGGTCCCTCCTCTTGCAGCTTGTCAGCAGTTTTCAAAAAATGTGGGTGACGATAAAGAATCACTGTTTATGTTAGTAAATCCCAACTGGGGTCCCAAAGCCAAAGTTTGCTGAAGTAGCTAACCTCTTCCACAGGCAAAGCAGGTTCAGGGTGAGGGGGGTTTGGCTATGCACAACCTCAGGGGGAGTAGGGTGTGCAGAAGGTGATCTTGGGCAGACAAGGGTTTGGGGTTGGCTTGTATGTAAAAGCAGCGGGGATTCCGAGGCGCGGGGTTCACTGATGGGGAGAGAAAAGTGATCACTAGTAACATCCATTGTGCCTCTCCCCTGGGTTTAACGGCAAGTTATTAGGGATGAGGTGACGAAAACCCCGAGCTCACTACTAGGCACATTGTAAGTGCTCACTCGAGACGCAGAGGCTGGGACCCACCCCGGAGAAGCGCCTCTCCTGTGGGCCTGACCCTTTCCAAGGACTTAGCTATGGGCGCTCCGCAGGATCGAGGGGACCTTGCGTCCCGCGCGCAGGAGGCCGCCAGGTTGCAGCCGGCGTTGAAGCGGAGCGCGGGACTGGGGTCAAGGCCGGGGCGGCCCGGCGGCGCGGGGAGGGGTGGCCGGACGCGCGGGGACGGGATGGGATGTGACGAGCGGCGCGCTGTGCATTGTGGGAATCCCGGGCCGCGGCGAGTGGTTCCAGTTCACTCGGCAGCGGAGCCCGGCGGAGGGGGCGAGCGCGGGGCGCGCGGGCGGGAAGCGAAGAGGCGGGCGGGCCAGCGAGGAACGCGGAGAGAAAAGGCGCGAGCGGCCGAGAGGGGTCCGGCCGACACACCTTGCTGCTGCCGCCGCCGCCGCCGCCGAGCCGCCCCGTAAGTGCCTCGCGGGCCCTCTGGCCGCGCGCCCTGTCCCCGCCGCTCGGGTCTCGCCGCGGTACCCGGGAGCGGCCGGGCCTGGCGCGCACCGGCGCGGCGCTGGGCTGGGCTCGGCCGCTCGACTCCGCGCGGCCCACGCCGTGGCCTTGCGCGCGCACGGCGCCCACTCAGGCCCTGCCCGGCCGCGCGGAATGGCCTTCGATTTTGTTCAAAAAGCAAACCCGGAAACCCAACTTCTCTTCGACGCGCATCCTTTGCCCTCGCCTGGGAGCTTTGTGGGAAGGAGACAGCTGTGGTCCCTCTCCCGGCGACCCTTCCTGAGGCGGGCGCGCGGGCTGGGCCCGAGGACGCCGGAGGCCCCGCGGCGCCGGCTGACCAGCCTGGGCCTGGGCGCCCGGGAGCTGTTGTGTGCGGAGTTACACTTGGTGAGGCGCCCGCCGCCCCGCGAGTGGCCGGCCCGGGCACAATAAGTCGGGCCCCAGGGGGCCGAGGTTTAGGCGTCTGGCTCTGCATCTGCTGGGAGGGTAGAGCTGCGGGTGGGGTCTGCTCGCGGGACTGGAGCCAGGCTGGGGGTGGGGGTGTCCAGGGATGGGCTGGAGAGGGGCCACGGAACCCCTGCTGTTCCTGATTGTCTCCGTGTTGGTCTTTTGTTTGCTTTGTGGTTGGAAGGGGTTTTGTCTTTTGTGTTTTGGGTTTTTTTAAGGTAACTCCGGAAGGCGGTAGGCTCTCTAGTGGAGGCCAGCGGGGAAAAGACTCGCTGGGGGTGGGGAGGAGTAGGGAGGTGAGTGCGTGCGCGGGATGCTGCTGGCTGTGTCACCTGACAACAGGTGTGTGAGATGATACTCCCTACTTCTACTCCTGCAGGGACCGCAGATCATTCAAGGAGTTGGTCAATAGATTGTTTGAAAGGCTCTTTTTGGACAAGATGTTTCTGAGTTTGAAAGCGAAAGCCCTCTGTGCAATAAAGCTGAAACAAACCCTGAATTCAACAATTACCATAAAGTCCTTATAAGATCTTAACGATCCAATAAACAGCATATAAGAATAGACAATTATAGAGGCATTCTTGCTAGCTTCCCTCTTTTTTCTACCTTTGTGGTTTGATGTTTTACTCTTAAAGGTGGGGGTGGGCGGTGGAGAGTGCTTTATTCCAAGGCTCCTGCTCCAGGGAGTTGAGAATTTTTGAACTGCCTTAGGTTTGGGTGCCAGACTCAAGTTGTAAATTAGGTGGAATCCACCTACTGCAGTCCACCATTAGGCTACTAGCCTGTTGTCAGATGTGTTACTAACTAAAATGAACACTGCATGCCTGCCACCGGATTTAATACCCCTGTACACAGGTTAACCTCAGTTGGGCACTAGGATCCAGTCTTGCACAAGAGACTCTGATGAGGCCGAATATATTTTTAATCTTATTTTTTTCTTAAACAGCAAAACTCTTAAGACTCCAAATTCTTCTCTGCTTTAGTTTTACAAGGAGAGAGGGAAATCTCTCCAGTCTGTTCTTTAGTTTTCATCTGCTACCACTGTTAATGCTGATTTCTAGGTAAGGCATAGGATGATATATAAGTAAAAATTGTGCAAATTGAGGTAAGGATACCTCACATTTTATTAAACTTTGAAAATTATCTGGAACTTCACACATGATGGTCTAATGTTCTTCCAAACCATAGTCACTGGCTTGGTTTTTACCAAATGAGCCAGGACCAGGGAGTGACATATCTCTGTCTGCTGTGTCTTCTGGTCATGGAAAGAGCAGAACTTGAGGTGAGCCCTTCATTCCCTCCTCATTTATAGACTGAGAGTCCATGCATTCTGGATTCTCCCTCAAATACTTGCAGACCTAATGCTGCCCCAAGTCACTGACAGGAGATTTTATTTTTTAAAATGACATAAATGGAAAGCATCAAGCTAAAGAACTCAACAAAAATCTATGTGTGGTGGTCATCAGAATTGCAGCAGCCTCTGGTTCTTGAGTGTCTCCAAGGAATTGTGACAGGGACAGGCCTTGCAGAGTCCCATTTTTGGAACATGGTCTGGGAAGGGACATAAGTGAGTGTACTATGGTGAGTCCTTCCCACATTCTGTAGGTTTAGGGGTCCTTGGGGCCCTGCCTCAGCTTTGATCCTGAGTGGTTCAGCTCTTTGTCCCAAACAGTTGTATAGCTTTTTCTTGGATCAGGCCTGCCAGGTGAGTATATTATAGTCTTTGTATTGGTGTTTCCTGAGAATCAGTTGTGGCTTAGACACTGGGGCGACAGCCATGATTGAGAAATACATAGTCCCTGCCCTGGGGGAAGCTGACATTAGGAGATTAAGACAGACAAGTGGGAATTATGAAGTCAGCACAGGAGGCCACAGTAACCCCCAGCAGACAGTGACCTAGCCAGGAGCCATGAACTTAACTTGGCTTGGAAAAATTAAATAGGAGTGGACCAGGCAGAGGGGCAGATGGGGACAAGTGTTTGAGGCCTGTGGAACCACATGTGCAGACCTCAGAGGAAAAGAATAGCAGTCATGTGAGGGACTGTGGAGAACCAGGTGAAGCTACACAGCAGAAGGGCCAATCACAAAGGCACCTGCTCAGAATTACACTTTGAGAGAAGTGAGAGCCACTGAAGGGCTGTGAGAACACCACAATCAGGTGTTCTTCTGTTCCTACTGGGAATGCTGCATCTAGTCAACAGATGGCAAGTGGCTTCTACATACTAAGCCTGTCTGCTGAAGCTTACCTTTGAACTTTAATCCTGATGGCCTTTATTGGAATGGTTATCTTAGACTTTGGCACAATCTTTAAAAGAGAGGAATTAGTAGGAATGTTTCCTTGTATAAAAGGCAGACAGTGACTTGCTATGTATTAAAAGATAGTGCTGGTTCCTTCAGTGCTGTTCAGGAAGCATACCACAGAGTGGGTTTGCAGAGATGAAATTTCCCCAAAACTGTTCTCCACTTATGGTTATTGACACTGTGTTTGGGATTTGCTCTTCCAGTACCACCCACAGGGTATTGAGTATCTGGTATCCCACAGGGATTTGGCCCAATCTCCCCCCCCCTCCCCCAATCCCCTTAACACATGATGAGATACATCTGCTAAAACAAAATACATGGTTTAGGATTTATTTGCTATCTCAGTTACTTTGTCTCTTCTGTTTGCAGTCCTCTGGTTTACTGAGGGTGGACCATAAGTTTTTTAATCATCTGGCTCACTTTATGATGTTGTGTTTTATGAATGGAGAGAAATGTTTTTCTGATTGGCTGGAGTACAAGAACACATCTCTGTTCCAAGCCAATCAGCCTGCAGCTTTTGAACCTTTGCTCTGTGAGCAGTGGTTGTGTAGTATATCCACATGCTTCTGGAGACCTGACAGCAGTGACACCGTTAATCATTTGCTATGATAGGAGTAAACCAAAGAGAATGCTGTAAACAGGATTAGTGTCCTGCCCTTCAGAATTAAATGTCTCAGGTTTGCCTTTATGATTTGAGTTGGTAAGATGGTGACAAATGCATGTGGATATAGAGGTGTGTATCCAGCTACAAGGAATGGATGGGGCAGTCCTCCCTCATCAACAGTGTTCTGAGCATTGGTAGCTCAGATTCCCCTATCCTCAGGTAGAGCTCTCTAACTAGCAGCTCCCCAGTAGTTCCAATCAATATTTTGTTCAGGATCAATATGCACATATTCATTGCTTAGATAATACAAGACTTCATGAATGACCATCCCAGTGGTTTCATGAGTATATTGATTGTTTAAAGATTTTCTGTGCCATAGCTTGAATAGGGTCAGTCTGCTACAAGTGTGAGAAAGGTAAATATTTTCCTCTGGCCTATATTACTGAGCCGGAGGCAAAGTAGAGGTGTTGTAGCCACAGAGTTGTAAGGCCATTGCCAGCTATCAGAGCAATTGGAGTATTCACTTCTTGGGGATTCCCAAGGTGGCCCCACAAGCTCCCTGAAATTTGAGAGTCTGGTGTCCCACAGGGATGTGGCCAGGCATGAATGGTCTCAGGGAAAGTCTCTGTCTGATGTCTCTAGCTTTGAGTCCTGAAACCTTTGGAAATGTAGCCTCTCTTCTTTGTCAAGAGGACCTCATCCACTATAAATGCTGACTAATCACCTCCCATCCAGCAGTATCAGGCAGGATGTGGGTGCTCAGAGATACAGTGGTGAGCAGAGCAAGTTGGTCCATCTCTTCAAGACCAACAAGTGAACGGGCAGTGATGACACAGTGTAATGAGTGCTAAGGTTGAGGTAGCATCTATGTGTGAGTTGGATCTAGAGTGGCAGTCTGATTGGTAGGAAAGGCTGGAAATTGCATTTGCAGAATTTTTCACGTAATATTGAGACAAGTAATTGAATGTGTTAAAGGATAGGGGCTGACTGAGGGATCTTATAAGGCATCTTCAGCTGGGTCCCAGGGGCCACAGCAGACATACCCATTGAAGGAACCAGGAGAGATTCAGCCTGAGCTTTGGTAGCTGGAAATAGGGAGAGAGGGGTTGGAGGTCAGGTGGACCTCGTGCACAGGACCAAAGTCTGGGCAAACTAGACTGTGACTTGGGGACAGAGGCACAGCCTCAGAAAGAATGCAGAGAAGGGAGTTTCTTGATGGATCTGCATTACCAGAGAAGGCATTGGCACCTCTCCAGACAGAGGGCTGGGGAGGTGCTCATCACTGAGCAAGCTGTGTATGCCAAGCAGGGGTTTCTTAATCTGTGGCCTGTGAGCTGCATGCTGATTTTGTGAGGACTTTTTCACTTTACTGTGGTGTCAGATAGTGCAAAAAGTATGAACGGTCTTTTTTTCCTGCTAATCAGCTTTCATTAGTGTTTGTGTATTTAATATGTGGCCCACTACAACTCTTTTATTCTTCCAATGTGTGGCAGGAAAAAAAAAAAGGCTGACCACCCCTGGGAATGAAGGTGGTTTGCAGTGCAGCAAGCAGATTGTGAGGGTATCCAGTGGGTGTGGGAGGGCCTCCAGGGCACTTTCATTTCTCACCCCTGCTAAATAGTAGAAGCTTACTATTCCCATGTCTGCCTCTTTCACAGAGACTTCACAGGTATTCTAATGAGTCCAGTGCTCTGAGAACAGGTTGTATTGTCCCAGTAATGTCTTGATTATTGAGGGGTCTGTGGTCAGAAGACTTTGCTTCTCCCTCAAACCTGGCTCATCTCTCTACATAGCTTCTCTTCAACAGTTTGTTTCTAGGTAAGCTTTGAGGTTCTGCAAACAAGGTTAATGTTTATTGTGAATGGCTTACAGTTGACAGAGTTTCAGACATAAGGATCACAGAGATCCTTACAGGGTCAGCTACAGAATCTTCATTTCCTAGGCTGATAACAGCCAAAGGGGCAGCCAAGCTAATGTGCATTGATGAGTGGATGCAGTGTTGCTTAAAGACCTGTCAGTGTCTCAGATGGCCCACAACATCAGGTTGGGTGAGGAGGGAAGGACATATCTTTGTCAGTTTCACCAGCTTATTTAGCCCTTCTTCTGTGACCAACTTAAGTGCCCTGCAAGGAAGCTAATGCTTAAGGAGCTGCTTTGTCTATGATATAGGACTGTCCATTGCCTAGGTTAGGCTGGGTGCAGGACATGGGTCAAATAGGGCCCAGCAGGCTTTGGCTAGTCACTCAGTCACTGGCCTAAGGGCCAGCTTTCAATTGGTTTGTCATGTGACAGAGTCTGACAATTTCTGCTTTTCTTCTGAGCAAATAGCCCAACCTCTCTTGCAATTAGATGTGACCATATGACCAAGTTCTAGTTAATGGCTCATGGTTAGAAGAGACGTGTTCCACTCTCAGGCTTGGCCCTTTAAAATCTCCTTGTGCTCTCCGTGGTCTTTTTCCTTCCATGGCAGCTTTGGGAATTGTACATTGAATATGTCAGAGTCACAAGATTGGGGTGACATATTCTGGATCCTTGACTCACTGTGTGGCAGAGAAGCACCAGCCCATCAGGGAAATCCATTTTGGAATTTTCATGAATGAGAAATAAGTAGCAAGGACTTATCTGTTACAGCAGCTAGCAACATCTTCATCGATCAAATGTCCCAGATCTGTTCTGCAACAAGGCGACCTTTTTTTTACCTTATACACATTGTTGTTATATACATATTTGTTAACTGTTGAGCACTCGCGCAGTGAGTGAGCATCAGGCCCCTTCCATGCGTGCTTTGACTCAATTCTGCCACCAGTTCTTTGAGGTCCTTTCTGTCATCATCTCCATGTGACAGATGTGCCCAAGGACACATAGCCATGGTTAAGATCAGATGAGTCTTTGGCTTCTGGATACTAATCATGATTCCCATTGTCACTTGCCTGTCAGCCACTCTCTCTCCACCATTAGTGTTTGGCTGGAGCTGCCCACACACCTTCACAGACCTCTGAATAGAGGGTGGACCTAGCACACTCATGGGTTTCTCTGGAGATTTCATAGTTATGAGGTGATTTTTCCAAAGGATGTTTTTAAAACCAGCACACATTGCTGAGTGTCATGAGGCTGCATGGCTTAGTCAGAATTTTCTCCTAGCTGAGGCTGTAGCTTGGAAACTATAGTTAGAATGCAGAAAAAACATGAGGAGGGGTAAAGAATAGAATCTCTGCAAGAAAACCCCCTTGGTAGGGATACAGATTTGAGACTGCTTTATTGGAGAGGAGCAAGACTCACTGAGAAGTGAAGACATGCTCTGTCAGCAGAATGGCAGTGGGGGGATCCGTGATGTGTCAAACCTTTCCTGGGACCCAGTGACCTAGGGATAAGTTGAATACAGAGCCTAGCATCAAGTAGCATGCGGGGAGACAGGCACACAGACACATACTGGGATCTATCCTCTGGGAACACACAGCAGTGATCAATTCCAGGCTGCAGTCAGGTCCAGGCCTCCATGGAGAGGTCAGTTCAGCAGGTTGACAATAGGATGAAGGATATTCTAGGCAGGAGAGACAGCATATTCAAAGATGTCCTTAACACAGCATGACAGGCCCAGGAAGTCAGGGTGGCCTGAGGCATCTGAGCCCAGGCAGGTGTGGTGGGAAGCAATGCTCCGGAAGTAGTCAAAGGATGCTGTATATGGCTAACTCATGAGCTCGGGCTGGTGTAAAACCATCAGAGTAGGCTCAGAGGTGCTTCTGGTGTCTGTTGAGAAAGACTGGGGCTAGGAACATGGGTGAAAACCAAGGCAGGGAGGGTGAAGAGAAGTGAAGAGGGTTGAGAGGTTCTGTGGGTAGGTTTAGCAGAGCTTGGCTAATGCTTGGGTACTGTGGGGTACACCGGAAAGTAGGGGCCTGGCTGACTCCTACTCCACATAGGTGGCTTGGTACATAATGTTGCCACTGATGGGGCAGAGAGCCCCAGAGGAGTACAGGCTACACATGGGACTTGTAAGTGTGCCTTTGCCGTACGGTCAGAATAGAGTTTTGTGGTCCCTCAACCAGGTATACACTGGCATGTTGACATAAAGACCATTGCTTAGTGTCAGAGGAGTAAAAACAGGGAACATCACTTTTAAGGAGTCAGTGTCACTGGACCTGCCAGGCTCCTGAGTGCTCTCTAGAGGAGAATACTATCTAGTTCTCACAGTGACAGCCCCAGACAGGTCCAGCAGGTGTGCTGGGCAACAAAGTGAAGTCCATGCTCCATTGGAAAGGGGCTAAGCTGCTGTTAATCATTTCTGACCACAGGCCTCCCCAGCTGAAAGAGGGGATATGTTTAGATTGAAAGGCTCTTAGTCCAAAGGCGTTGGTTCTTGGTCTGTGAGATGCAAGACTGCTAGGAAACTCAGGGATAACTTATCCTGGAAACACAGGCATATACACTCCCTGCTCAGAGTGAGCCTGTTTGCAGGGAATGTTTTTAAAATGAAGTCTTTACAACAAGGAATGGATCCAACTAATGGTTTTAGGAAAACTCAAACCAGTCTGAGCCTTTCTCTTCTAGCACTCAGGGAGCAATTAAGACTTGGTGCCCCTAAAAGGGGCACGATGCAGGGTTTTTGTCACAGAGGCTTTTTTTTTTTTTTTTTTTTGTGACATAGTCTCACTTTCGCCCTCGGGAGAGTGCAGTGGTGTCATAGCTCACAGCAACCTTGAACTCTTCGGCTTAAGCAATTCTCCTGCCTCAGCCTCCCAAGTAGCTGGGACTACAGATACCCACCACAGTGCCTGGCTATTTTTCGAGAAGGGGGTCTCACTCATGCTCAGGCTGGTCTCCAACCTGCGAACAAGGCTATTACCTGCCTCTAACATCTCTCTGAAGCCAGATCTTCAGCCACCCTAACTCTGTTGGGCCTGTTAGCACAGCAGCCCGAGTTCCCAGAATTCTGCTGTCTGCTGCCCTTGCAGCCATCTCTGGCAGGCATATGATTTGAAATGCTCTTGGGGTCAAAGAAATACTAGGAGTCGGTATAGGGGTTGGCATAGAATAATAAGAACTCAGCCCTGTGGTCTGTACCAGTCACAGAGGTATGGACTGTTAAGAGTTGGAGGGGCTGCACCATGGAGCCTGACCTCAGTTTATTAGTAAATTAGAGATCTACTCATTTGGTTCAGTGTATGAGCATAGATGGTCCACAGGGAAGATTTCTAGGGGGCTCCAGAACAAGTTGAGGCCCTTGATATCCCTTCTCTCAGCACCCTACACTGGCCCTTTGAAGTAGTCATTGTGTTTTTCATTTAAATGACAATAGTATCCACATGCACCTAGCATAGATCCCTGAAGTAAATACATGAATGAACGGAATGCATTTAGTAAACATTCAAGACCTTACTATGGCACAATGCAAGGAATACAATTGAGTCATCCCTCCAGCTGTCCCCAGTCTGATGGGAGAGGTGGTACCCGCGTGTCATTGCTGTGAAGTGCGGTGCGTGGAGCTCAGAGGAAGGAGCACCCAGATCCAAACACTCAGAGGGTTTGGTTGCCCAGCTGGGCAGAGGGCAAGTGAACAGCCACTGAAAAGGCAGGGAAAAAATAAGTTGAAGGATATTTGGAGGGAACCTTGTTGGGGCTTCCTGTGTCCAGATTTAGACCCCAGGTGGCCCAAGGCTAACCTGTTCATGGGTGCCAGGCCTAGATTTTTAGGGCATTGCATGGCAACCCAAGAGTCCAGGATCTGTCTTTTGGAATCGTGACAGCTTTGGAAAGCTGGCAGGACCTGTGCCTTTCAGGGGACCAGAAAAGGCTTACCTGGAAAGGGAGCATGTACTATCCTGAGCGATCCTGACCTGTGTTCCTCTTGCCTTCACAGAGTGCTTACTAATACGTCTCCAGGGCCACCGCCATGTCCAGCCGAGGTGGGAAAAAGAAGTCCACCAAGACCTCCCGGTCTGCCAAGGCAGGGGTCATCTTCCCGGTGGGGAGGATGCTGCGGTACATCAAGAAAGGCCACCCCAAGTACAGGATTGGAGTGGGGGCACCCGTGTACATGGCTGCAGTCCTGGAATACCTGACAGGTGAGTTGTGGCCAAGTCGATTCAGATGCCACTGGCTTGGCTGCCGCAGTTTTAATAGCTTTCCAAGGACCTCTTTTGTTTTTTTAATTTTGAAACATTTAAAACTTAAAGAAAAGTTGCAAAAATAGTCCAGTGAACATTTTCACCTAGATTTAACAGTTAACATTTTGTACCCTTTGCTTTATCTCCCTTTACCCTGTGTGTGTGTGTGTATGCATGTACATACATGTGACTTGTTTTTATTTTGGCTATTATATAGTCCATTTTGAAATTTCCTCAGTTGTCCCAATAATGTCTGTTATAATTTTGTTTGATTACTTTTTTTCCCAATCCGGATCCATTATTTCACAATCATACATTCATTGCCTTCAACTGCAAGGTTTCATTAGTCTTATTTAATCTCAAACAATTCCCCAGCTTTTTAAAGAATATTTTCATGACATTGACATTTTTGTAACGTCCAGGCCAGTTGTTTTGCAGAATGTCCTTCATTCTGGGGTTGGATTTAGAATTAGATTCAGGTCACAGATTTTGGCAGGAGA
>CAUYON010015621.1:0-28862 GCA_963573935.1 Arctocebus calabarensis
GTGGCAGGTGCCTGTAATCCCAGCTACTTGGGAGGCGGAGGCAGAAGACTCGCTTGAGCCCAGGAACTAGAGGTTGCTGTGAGCTGTGATGCCTAGGCACTCTATCCAGGGTGACAGCTTGAGGCTCTGCCTCAAACAAACAAACAAACAAACAAACAAACAAAAACCTATCGTATTGTACACTCTGCAAGAGTGAATTTTAGGGCATATGAGTTGTATCTCAATAAAGCTATTATTTAAAAAAGAGTGGCCAGCTTGGTGCCTGTAGCACAGTGGTTACAGTACTGGCCACATGTACCGAGGCTACAGAGTTCGAACCCAGTCCAGGCCAGCTAAACAACTGGGCATTGTGGCGGGCACCTGTAGCCCCAGCTACTTGGGAGGCTGAGGTAAGAGAATCGCTTAAGCCCAAGAGTTTGAAGTTGCTGTGAGCTGTGATGCCATAGCACTCTACCAAAGACAACATAGTGAGACTCTGTCTCAAAAAAAAAAAGAGTGGCTAATAGACTCTGGAGAAGACAAAGATTTCAAGGATTTAGTCCCTTGGAGGGACTGGAGGAGAACTCATGGTATAGAAGATGGGGACATAGGTTGATTAATGGAAATGGGTGAGGTGGAAGGAGATGGCATGCCCGTAACCCTTGCTTCCCACCCACAGGTTAGGGAAGAAGGTCCTAAAAGCCCCAGCGGGGGATGTGACACTTGAGCTCCCAACCGAGGTGGAGCAGCTAGAGCTACAGCTAGGGCAGGAGACTGTGGTGTGCTCAGCCCGGGTGGTAGGTAAGTCCTCCCGTCTTTGATGGCCCAGTTCCTCACCTCTACCTTTTTCTTCTGGATGGGGCAAAGACAGAGGCGGTCAGCCCTTGCCAGCACCAGATGTCCCTAGAGATGCTCCGGTTATCCCCAATCTGTGTGCCCATATCCTCAGACCTGAGGGATGGGGTGGACAGAAAAGGGGCAAGGGCTGAGAGAAGGGCAGCAGTGACCACTGGGTACCTCAGCCTTTTGTTTTTTAATGGTCCCTACAGATGTTGAGAGTCCTGAATTCTGTCTGGGGCTACAGACTCTGCTCTCTCTCAAGGTAAGGGAACCCACACTCGGGGCCTGATCCAAAGTTCTGGGACAAAGGGGGAGAAGGCACAGATGTGGAAGCATGGATCAGTTCTGAGAGACTTGGAGATATACAAGTCTCTTCACTTCCTTAGAGGTTCCTTAGTTACCCATAAGTGAAAAATCCAGAGAACTGAGTCCTTCCCATGGGGTCAAGAGAAAGGGGAATGGAGGAGGAGCAAAGAGCAGGTGCAAGCTGTGGGAAGGAGGTGGTACAAAAAAAGAGTAGACAGGGAGACAGGTGACCTTCTGAAGTGATCTTACCTTGCCATTACCTGGTCCAAATCCCACAGTGCTGCATTGACCTGGAACATGGAGTGCTACGGCTGAAAGCCCCATACTCAGAGCTGCCCTTCCTGCCTTCCTACCAAGAGCCTGGCCAGTGACCCTGCCCTAGTCAGTCCCTAGAGAAAAGACCCTATGGGAAAACCCCTGTGAGGAAGAGGCTGCTAGAGCCAGGTGACTGGGGACTATCGTATATGTGCCTGTTATTACCACCCTGACCCACCCCTGGTCCCATTCCCATTTTCCTCAGCTGGCCACATTCCGCAGCTTCTCAGCAGCTTCCGGTCCCCTGGGAGTATTCACTAGAGGGCCTATGATTCTAAGTTCTGGTGTCCCTGTTCTCTCATTCCCCTCCTATGTAAGTAAAGCCAAAGCAAGACAGCAGAAAGCATCCTAAGCAAAATGGGTACCCTCTGGGGCCTCAGCACAGTAGGAACTGGCCTGAGCCAAAGGTTGTGCCAATTGCTGTTCTTGCCTGCTCCCCACTCTTCTCCAAACTCTACTTAACTGCCCATACCAGTCTTTCCTCATCTTCTGGGGCTTATTATCTCCCACAACTAGACTGCCATACCTCACCAACCTGGGTCCCTGGCCCTTCCGCTGCCTGACTCTGATTTTGCACACATCTGCTCATAGCTGAGTAGGGGGTGTAATATTAAACAGAACAATTCAATGTAATAAAAGGTGAGTTAATACAGGAATGTGCAGCTCATAAGGCTGAGAGCTTTTACTTTTTTGGGGGTTGCAAATTGTGTGACGTGTTTTTGATTACCCTTTGCAAAATCTTGGATGTACCTCTGATGTTGACACCAGGTATTCATCCTTCGCCACCGGTTTTTTGCACCCAGTGGACCCCTGAACCTTGGGGTTGTGTGTCAAAGAGCCCTGTAGAGAACTGCCCCTCCATGGTGGACAGGATGGTGGGCTTGTCTGCACTTGAACTTAACCTATTCAGTATTCTTTCTTATTCCTACAACTAACCACATTATTAAACTTTCTTGCCAACCCTTAACTCTGGTCTCCTTGTGCTGAAGCTTGCCTTAGATTCAGTTCCCTCTGCTAGGCTCTGAGCCAAAGCAAAAAGACAGAGGCTCTTCTGACTTCAAGCATTCCAACCTTAAGAAGCCAGATCCCTCGCTCAGCAACTATAGCTCAAGTGGCTAAGGCACCAGCCACATACACCAGAGCTGGTAGGTTCGAATCCAGCCTGGGCCTGCCAAACAAAGACAACTACAGCCAAAAAATAGCTGGGCATTGTGGCAGGTGCCTGTAGTCCCAGCTACCTGAAAGGCTGAGGCAGGTGAATGGCTTAAGCCCAGGAATTGGAGGTTGCTGTGAGCTGTGATGCCACAGCACTCTACCCAGGACAACAGCTTGAGAGACTGTCTCAAAAAAAAAAAGGAGCCAGAGCCAGATCCCGGAGTGTCTTTTTGGCTGGTTTGAGTCTCTTAAATCATGAATTATAGGTGAAGAAAGATAGTACTGTAACTAACCTGAACCAAGGAATTAGGGCCCTGGGATTGGGAACAGAATGTTGAGCCTGGAATAGACTGGATTAAAGAAGAACCAGGATGCAAGGAGCTGCCCTATGACACCTGGCCTTACCTTTATCAGCAGATTCCCTTGGCTCTCAGAAAAGAAAGGAGAGGGGCTTACTCATCATGCGTGCATAGTACCTGGTCTCAAATCCTGAAGGGCTCGTTTCCTGTCCCTCACTGCCTTGTTCCATGAGCTCCACTTTCCTGGATCTCACTGTGTTCCTCTCTTAGCCTCCTGCTGCTTCTGTAACTGCAGACCCTAGACCCCATGGCAGGCCCTCAACTCAGCTACTTCTCCTTTGGAATAAACCCTTATTTCCCTATGCTGATGTCTGTCTCTGGTCTTCCTCCCTACCTTTTAGGAATTCAGCGTTATCTCTGGCCCTTATTCCCTTAAAGAAAGGAAATGGGCTTGTATGCCCTTCCCCATGTCGACTTATCTGATTTGGGTCAGTATAATTGGAAATTATACAGTAGGAAGTAACACCTCATTGCACTCAGCACATACATACATATACAATTACAACAAAATAATACTTACCTATACTGTGAGCAATGTACTGTTATTTTCTATTTTATATTATTCTATTCTTATTTTAAAAATGCTGGCCATAACCCACCAAAAGATTACAACCTACAATTTTCAAAACATTGATTTAGAGCACAGATAATCAAGAGCAGATAGAACATAAATGGCCCACAATACAATTCTGAACCTGCAACAGATTTTAGATGTCTACTGTCTTATAGACAGTAAGACCTGTGAAGCTGCATACTTGAAGATACCTCAACATGAGAAAGCACTGACCCAGCTGCTTTGGTAAATAGAGGAAAATCATCTTAGGTTTGCTAGGAATATAAAACCAGACTGTAAAATGTCCTGAAAGATTCCTTAAAACAGGGCAGCACCTGTGGCTCATCGAGTAGGGCGCCAGTCTCATATACCAAAGGTGGCAGATTCAAACCCGGCCTTAGCCAAACTGCAAAACAGAAAAATAGTCGGGCATTGTGGCGGGTGCCTGTAGTCCTAGCTACTTGGGAGGCTGAGGCAAGAGAATCACCTAAGCCCAGGAGTTGGAGGTTGCTGTGAGCTGTGTGATGACACGGCACTCTACCGAGGGCGATAAAGTGAGACTCTGTCTTTACACACACACAAAAAAAAGATTCCTTAAAACAAGCAGTGTGCCATTCCTGTAATTATTTTTGTTTTGTTTTTTGAGACAGAGTCTCACTCTTTCACCCCAAGATTGAGTGCTGTAGTATCACAGCTCACAGCAACCTCAAACTGTTGGGCTCAAGCGATTCTCTTGCCTCAGCCTACCAAGCTGGGACTACAGATGTTACTGGCTAGTTTTAGAGACAGGGTCTTGCTCTTGCTCAGGCTGGTCTCAAACTCCTGAGCTCAGGCAATCCACCCGCCTCGGCCTCCCAGAGTGCTAGGATTACAGGTGTAAGGCACCATGCCTGGCCCTCATTCCTGTAATTATTACCGATGTCAACAACTTGGAGTTGTGCCAGGAAAAATGAAGCTTAGGGTGGGGTAGAGCCCTTACCTCCACTGCTCCCTTAGGCCCAAAGCCTGGTTTCCTTAGGGTACTGGGGCCATGCAAAAGATTTGAACTCCCTCTTCACAATGTTTTCTACACAGTGAGACTCAGGAGCTTGAGAGAGGGGGTAGCATATCTCAGATAATTTGGAACAAGGCCAGGGTCCTATGACCCTGCTGAATGTGACAGATGAGGTCCATGAGGAAATGGGCAGAGGGTCAATTTGTATCTTCTTTCACCAAAAAAATTGCAGGGTCTATAGTTTGTCGTCACCTTAGGGTTGCCACTATCTTTTATGCCCAGAGTCAAATCTTGCTCCTCTTTGATGTATCTCCCCCATCTTGCCAAAACCATGGATACCGCTGGGGAGTAGAGTGGGGCTCAGACGGGTCCTTCACCAGTCATGAGGGCAGGTTCAGCTAGGTGGGATCCTGAAGGCTTGAGGGAGCATACTGTGCTGGCTGGGCTGGGTGGTAGAGGGTTTGGTGAAGCAGGGCACGGACTGCAGGGAGGTCGTCAGGGTCTGAAAGCCAGAAAGGGGCAGGTAAGAGGCTGGGGTCTCCTGGGTACCTAGGCCCCTGGACTGCCTGGTACTCACCCACACCCAGCTCCTGCAGCAGGCTACGGTAATCTGGCTCAGCCTCCAGCACTTTCAGCAGGTTGGTGGACTCCATCCGCTCCAGCTGCACCTCCCAGTACACATAGATCTTTTGGTTGAATGTGACGTACACAAGGCAGGGGCTGTTGCGGCCTTCTTTGCAGGCATACAGGCCTGGAAGATGTGGATGGTAAGACAGAGGTCAAGAAGTTCCAGTCCCAGGCTCGCCGCCTGTAGCTCGGCAGCTAGGGCGCCAGCCACATACACCGGAGCTGGAGGGTTCAAATCCAGCCTGGGCCTGCCAAACAGCAATGACAACTACAACCAAAAAATAGCCGGGTGTTGTGGTGGGCCCCTGGAGTCCCAGCTACTTGGGAGGTTGAGGCAAGAGAATCACTTAAGCCCAAGAGTTTGAGGTTGCTGTGAGCTGTGACACCATGACACTCTACGCAGGGCAACTACTTGAGACTCTGTCTCAAAAAAAAAAAAAAAGAAAAGAAATTCCAGTCCCAGTTTTGGGCAATCAGAGAGCAAGACTCAGACCTCAGAGTCAGCACTTTCAATCCTCCCACTGACGTTGAGCCAAAGAACCAAAGGCCCTCTTTCTATTTCTTCTTGTTGAGAACTCAGTAAAATAGGACAAGTCATCAAAATAAGACAAAAATGTCTGGCCCATTCCAGACATGGAAAAACCATAGTATCAAAAATCAGGCAGAATAGCATCCAAAAACATGGTATTTGTTAATTTTCCCATCTCAGTGACATCCTTGGAGTAATGAGAGACAACCTTCCTAGTCCAAGGGAAAGATTAGCACAACCTGGTCAAAAAGTAAGGCTTCTTTGAGGTGTCAGTCCCTTCTTCCAAGACATAGGGATTAACCTTCAGGTCACCAGAGTATGCACTCCAGAGCACTGCTTGGTTCTTTTTTCAGTTTTAGTAACCAAATACATCCTCCAGTCACCCAAAGAGTTGGTGCTGTCTTCCAAGGTCCCTGAATTAGAACTAATGAAAACCTCTGGGAGAATTTTCTTCGGAGTTCTGGCATGCTCAGATAGAAAAGAACTTCCTGATGTCTTTATTATCCCAGACAGACAAGAATTCATTCCATCCTTTTAAAATATTCAGATAGAGACCTTACTGCCTTTGATTTCCTCTTATCAAGATGACAAGGGAGTACCCACCTATTACACTCAAAGGAAAGAGCTGAAGAACCCATTAGTTCATGAAGACTTGTATTAATTAGGGGATATGTCAAGAGCGGAACTGAAAGGCAAACCTTTATCTAGCATATCTAACACACTTATCTAAATGAAATGCAATGAGAGAGGGTACCTAGGGGCAAGGGTCCCACCTGCACAGAAGGCACGGATATTTTCATCCACTTGGAAGCGGACGACAGTGCGGTTGTGATCAATAATATACGTCTGTCCATCCCAGGCACATGCAACTACCTCCTCATGTCCGTTGCCCTGAAAAAGAAAGGCCAGAGACAAGGCTGTAGGAGAGGCAGGGAGTTGTTTTAGAAGAGACCTGATGACAGAAGCCAGATGAAATATAAAAGACCTATGAACTTGCCTCTGACAGACAAACTGCGAGTTGGGGAAGAACTTTCCCCACGTGGAGGCACCAAAACAGGGCTATCAATGAGCCATTGCCCACAATGCTCACATCCACTCCTGGACACTGGCATTATCATTCCCAATCTCACTAAGGAAACTTCAGCTTCCAGAAATGAAGTTATTCATCCAAGGGCCCTCAGCTAGGAGGCAGTGGAGTAAGGACTCAAACCCAGCCTGTTCTACCAGACTTCAAAGCCTCATGCCTCTTCTAAACCATCCGGCATGCATGATGGCTATATACAGCATAGTCCCTGTCTGCTGATTCACAGGCCACTGTGCTATTAAACAGATGTACTGTTTTCTTTTTCATATATGGAAAAGAAAAAAAAAAACTACAAAATATACATCTAGAATTGGATAACTCACTTGTAGATTCTAATAGTGACTCATTTTTGCCGGGGGGTGAGGAGTGGTATTACATCTACTGAAACGTAGGGAAATGATAGATTTTCCATCAGCATAGGATAGTGTTAAATACTGTAGAGCAAAGAGGAAACAAGTCCAGATGTTCTAAATCCATCTGAAGTGAATTGTTTCCTCTTAGTCTGCACCTCTATAAAGATGTAAAATAGGCTCGGCGCCTGTGGCTCAACGGGCTAAGGCGCCAGCCACGTACACCTGAGCTGGCGGGTTCGAATCCAGCCCCTGGGCCCGCCAAACAACAATGACGGCTGCAACCAAAAAAAAAAAAATGGCCGGGCGTTGTGGCGGGCGCCTGTAGGCCCAGCTACTTGGGAGGCAGAGGCAAAAGACTCGCTTGAGCCCAGGAATTGGAGGTTGCTGTGAGCTGTGATGCCACCGCACTCTACCCAGGGCGACAGCTTGAGGCTCTGTCTCAAAAAAAAAAAAAAAAAGATGTAAAATAAAGGCTGGGAGGGAGTTAACTGGGATGTGTGAATGGCTATTTTAAATCTTACCTCTTCATGTGAAGAAGGCAAGAATGCTCTGTTCCACCCCGTTTTCCACTCACCGTGACATCTAATTTCTCCAGGGCAAAAAGCTGATGATCTACCTGCACCGACCACAGAAGTTTATCTGCTTCCTCCATGAGCTTCAGTGTCCCTGTGGGGGCAGATGCAGGATGGGGATAGGTGGCACATGCCCCAAGCAGACCCCACAGGCATACAGCTCTCCCACCTCATCCCAGCACTACTCACCATCCAGGGTGCACAGAGCAAAGAGGCCAGAGCCACCACTCTCAGGGCCATGGCCTATGGGTAGGACAGAAGGGCCAGAAAAACATGTGAAGGGTAGGGCAAGGTCATAGATGATGGGAAGAGGGGTAGCCAATGGTAGCAAGGGAATGGACTAGATATGAGAGAAGGCCCTGGCTCTGCTCTCCCCCAGAGAGCTCCCTCTTTTGTCCCTGCCCTACCTTCACCTTGTTTGATGTTGCCAATTAGGTGAGTAGAGACATTCTTATTGTGGATACGGCCAGACGTCTGATGCAGTACCACATCACGGGCAGCTGGGGTCTCCCTGTGGGCAGGAGGGTGGGGGCCAAGGGGGCTGAGTTCTTCAGGCTCTTAGTGGCCCCATCCCTGAATCAGCTTAGAACCTATCCCTGACCCCATTTGGCCCATGGGGCAAATAAAATACAGAGGGATGGGGCTGCCAGGTTGGAATCTCAGCATATCTTTCAGGTTAAAGGCCGGATGGGCCCCAAAATAATCTTCCTCAATGGGGCAGAGGTGCTTGGGCTGGGAGTGGTCTGTCAACTATAGACCCATGTCACTAACATGTGCCACCTGGGAGCCCATTTTACTTCCATGTACCCCCTACAGGTTTCTACCCCCCTTACCTATTGCCCTCTGTGGCTCCCTCAAAGGCAGGAGAAGACTTAGTGTCCTTGTTCCAGGTACACAGTAGAATTGCATAAGCACAGCCTGGCTGAGAAACCATCAGTTCAGGAACACCCAAAGGCCCTGGAGTCACTGAGAGGCTGTCCACCTGCACCAGGAAATAGAGGGATGGAGAGAGGAGGTGGTACCCTGCAGAGGACAGGGGAGAGAAGTAGGGTAGGGTTCCTCCAGGCTTTGAGGGCAGCAGCAGGATTCTGAAGTTCACAGGGCTCCTGGATTGTACCATCCTTTGCCATAACTATCTGCTTTCCCCTATGCATGCTTCAAGTGGAACCCAGATCTTCACACAGCCCATACCACACACCTCATTCTTAGCCCCATGTTCCTTCCTCTTTGCCTGTTCCCAGCAATTTCCCCTAAGACCTTGATCAGAAATGATCTCTCTTAACAAGGTGACTTTTCCTACCTGGCCCTGTCCTACGCAGGCCTTCCTCCCAGCTCCCTGGGTCCCTGGTCCCTGAACTCAGTCTCTTACCTGACCCTCCAGTGTCCATTTCTTGAGGGATATCAGTTGCCCTGTCAGGTGTTCGGGGCCCTCACCCAGCTCTTCCCAGCGGAAAGCCCGCACCACACGGTCCGTGTAGCCCACCACCAGCTCACAAAGCCCATCTCCATCTGTGGGCACAGAGAACAAGATTGCTCTGGAGTCCCACATGCAGCCCCCACTCCTCTGGTAACACTGCAGCCACTGGCACTTTATAGTCAGTGCAGTTTCATGCCCAACATGCTGTGTGCTATTCGCCTTACACACCCCAAGTCTGCCATCTGCCCCATCTCTCCTTACACTTGGAACATGCAACATGTCCATCCGTTCTGAGGCTCCTATCTACCTCTGCTCTCAGTCACACACCTCAATGGTGCTGAGTCATCCATGTACCACCTGGCATTTGCAAGCTCCCTATCTATATGGCTCATTCTCTTGCTCATTCAGTTTTTTGTTTTTTTTTTTTTGCTCATTCAGTTTTTTACCAAATACTATGCTCACAGCAAAGACTTCCCTAACAACTCCATTTGAAATCCCTACCTCTGTTCAGCACTCTCTGGCCTTTTCTGTGATTGGTTTTCTCCACAGCACTTACTACTGACATACTATTCAATCTGACATACTATTTCATTTTCCTCAAAATCAGTATTGGGTTTTGTTTTGTTTTGTTTGTCTCTTTCTGGTAAGGTCCAAGAGTGCAGGGATTTTTGTCTGTTTTATTCACTATCGTAATCCCAAAAATTATAGAATGATGCCTGGCGTACAATGGGAGCTCAGAAATTCTACATTAAATAAATGGTAAATGCATAAGTGAATATGAATTCGCCCTCTCATGTTAATCCCTCAGGATCTACGTAGGTACCCACTGACTCCTACTATCCCAGTTGCCTGCAAAGGTAGCCATGCCCACCAATGTCGCTGATCAGCATGACCTTGGTGTTGGCAGGGATGTGCTGTTTGAAGACTGGACGTTGCTCCTCCCCCATTAGTGTCTCATGGTGCCCAGAAGCATCCAGGATCTTGGCAGGTGTCAGGTCAAACAAATGAAACCAGCCTTCAGCACTCACTGCCACCAGCAGATTCTGGGAGAGATAGAGGTGCACTGAGAGGGAGGTTGGGTATAATCCTAATAATTAGATCACAGAGGTCAGGGATAAAGCCTTTATACCTCACCTGACTTCCACTTTGAGGTAGGGACCAAGGTAAGCCCTCAGAATTCTACCAAAGTCCCAAGGTCCCCTAGAGTTCTTACCTTTCCTTTATTACATACATCTCCAACCCCAACAGAAGTCAGCTGCAAGAGAGAAAGTGAGGCTTAGGAGACATTGAGGGAGAATGGGACTCCCTGATCTCTGTGACTTGAGAAGGGATGGTAATTTTCTAATTACCATCATTCACGAAAACTTATGCCATATGACCTACATTGACAGTCTTTATTAATTCAGTTATTGTGCTAAAGGTTCAATTCCCCCAGAAAGCAATATGAAGTCCCAAGGTAGTTAAGACAATCTGAGCTTAAAACAAAACAAAAACCCAATGTCTAACATAGGTAACCTATCACATTTCTAGACTTATTCAAATTATTGCCCCTGTTTTTGAATAAACTTTATAAGATGAGATAAGCATAGGCAATTTCCATCAAGTAGCAAAGGGTAATTCACAACAAACACCCCGGGCTGGTGTGTATGTATGTGGGTAGACAGGAGTACTACCTGTGGCTTCCCTCTCTGAATGAATTTAGCCCAGAAGCAGAGGCTGGGCTGAGTAACTGGGGAGTCAGGACACACTACTAAGCTCCCATTTGTGGCCCACCCTTGACAATCCCTGGACAGAAGGAACTTCCTCCCTTAAGGCCCAGGGAGGTGAATACTGACCATTCCTTGACAGGAACAGGTAAGCCATGGCCGACTGTCATCATTCTTATACACAGAAAGCTTCCCGCTGGTGTCTCCTACCACAAGCTCATTTAACTTCAAAGGGAGAGAGAAGAGAGTTAAGATGAGACCCTGCTAAACCACTGTGAGCTCTTCTCTCCTGGCCTAACCCAGGGAAATCATAACATCTCAACTTGTACCTTCATTAGCTTTATTAAAAATCTTTTTTGGGGTTCGGTGCCTGTGGCTCAACGGGCTAAGCACCAGCCACGTACACCTGAGCTAGCAGGTTTGAATCCAGCCTCAGGCCGCCAAACAACAATGATGGCTGCAACCAAAAAATGGCCAGGCATTGTGACGGCCAGCTACTTGGGAGGCGGAGGCAGGAGACTCGCTTGAGCCCAGGAATTGGAGGTTGCTGTGAGCTGTGATGCCACAGCACTCTACCCGGGGTGACACTTTGACGCTGTCTCAAAAAAAAATAAAAAATAAAAAAAATCTTTTTTTGGGCGGCGCCTGGGGCTCATTGAGTAGGGCGCTGGCCCCATATACCGAAGGTGGCAGGTTTGAACCCGGCCTCAGCCAAACTGCAACAACAGAAAAAATAGCCAGGTATTGTGGTGGGCACCTGTAGTCCCAGCTACTTGAGAGGCTGAGGCAAGAGAATCGCCTAAGTCCAGGAGTTGGAGGTTGCTGTGAGCTGTGTGACACCATGGCACTCTACCGAGGGCAATTAAGTGAGACTCTGTCTCTACAAAAAAAAAAAATATCTTTTTGGACCAACACAGCCATAGTTTCTCAGAAGTTCTTTTTTTTTTTTTGAGATAGAGCCTCAAGCTGTCACCCTGGATAGAGGGCCATGGCATCACAGCTCACAGAAACCTCCAATTCCTGGGCTCAAACGAGTCTCTTGCCTCCGCCTCCCAAGTAGCTGGGACTATAGGCGCCCGCCACAATGCCCAGCCATTTTGGTTTTTTTGGTTGTAGCCATCATTGTTGTTTGGCGGCCCAGGCTGGATTCGAACTCGCCAGCTCAGGTGTATGTGGCTGGCGCCTTAGCCCGTTGAGCCACAGGCACCAAGCCGGTTTCTCAGAAGTTCTTTATCTCCATTTAGGAGTGGGCATATGTGCTGGAGGCAGGAGAAGTTAGAGTAATGGAGGCTGTACAGAATCTATGGTCCATCCCAGGAAACTCTGACATCTGGACAGCTCCATGCTCTGCATGCCTAATTCAGCTCTTTTAATTTGACCATTACAAATGGACATGTTTTAAAAACAGCACAAGACAAAGATTTTGGAGAATCTAACTTCAGACTTTGTATTTAATCAATGTCCAAATAAAAAGACAATGCTAGATCTTGGGGCCCTCCGTCCTCTAGAGGAGGATCTTGTGTGCCTTTGAGAGCACACAGGGGATGGTGGGGCCTAAGAAGGGGTTGCTTCACTCTCTTGGACTCTAGTGCCCTCAAGTGGTGGCTAAGGTCTCAGGAGGGGTGGCTCCTTACTGGAGCCTTTTGTCTACCATTTATGTCTTAGGTAGCTAACTGCCCTTTTCAGGGGCTGAGGATGATAACCAGATCACTTCAAACCCTACTTCTGCAAACACCTTCATGATTTCCTCTTGGAGGTACAGACAACATGCCCCCAAAATAGACTGAACTAATATTAGACCCTCAAGAAATTTAAATCTAAAAGCAACAAAGAAATAGCAGATTGAGCGGCACCTGTGGCTCAAAGGAGTAGGGCGCCAGCCCCATATCCGAGGGTAGTGAGTTCAAACCCTGCCCTGGCTAAAAACTACAAAAAAAAAAAAAAAAAAAAGAGGGTGACGCTTGTGGCTCAGTGAGTAGGGCACTGGCCCCATGTACCGAGGGTGGTGGGTTTGAACCCAGCCCTGGCCAAACTGCAACAACAACAAAAAAAGAGATAGCAGGGGTGGTGGCCGTGGCTCAAGGGCACTGGTCCCATATGCTGGAGGTGCTGGGTTCAAACCCAGCTCTGGCCAAAAACTGCAAAACAAAAAAAGAGATAGCAGATCAACAATTAGGAAACGTTAGAAAACAAATTGGGATTTATTAATAATGACTTATTTGAATCTTTGATTTCTTTTTTTAACAGGGGAGTTTCTGGTGAGAATATTAGATTATAGAAGCACAGAACCTGTTGATTCACATCAAACCCTCTATATCTAATGTTTCAATTGTGGCTACTACCATAACAATCTTCTGCAGATACCCAGGGCAGAGGCTGCATGGTGTAAACAAAATGGAACTGCCTGGATGTGGACTCAGTTTTCTCTACCTAAATTTTTTCATCTATAAAATAAGGATAATAAAGAATATCTACTTCAGGGTGATGCCTGTGGCTCAAAGGAGTAGGTCGCTGGCCCCATATGCCAGAGGTGGTGGGTTCAAACCCAGCCCTGGCCCTTTTTTTTAATAAAAAAAAAAAAAAAGAATATATACTTCATAAGGGAGTTGTGACAGTTGAGCTGATCGAGAAAAACATTTAGAAGAGTAATTGGCATATGGTTAGGACTAATACCAACTGATTTTTTAGCCTCTAGTTAAATTCCTCCAAGGCTGTAAACTTCACTTCTTTCATATAATTTAGTATCTTTTTTAAATACATTCATTCAAAGAATGCCATAGTACACAGGCCTGAATACATAGGCTCAAGATAAAAGTTTGGTTAATGAACAAATAACAAAGAAGATTTTTCTAAGAAACAAAGAAAAGTAAGAATAGACTTGGCACCTGTGGCTCAATGGGCTAAGGCGCCAGCCACATACACCTGAGGTGGTGGGTTCGAATCCAGCCCGGGCCCTCCAAACAACAATGACGGCTGCAACCAAAAAAAAAAAAAAAAAAAAAAAATGGTCGGGCGTTGTGGCAGGGTCCTGTAGTCCCAGCTACTTGGGAGACGGAGGCAAGAGACTCGCTTCTGCCCAGTAATTGGAGGTTGCCGTGAGCTGTGATGCCACACACTCTATCCAGAGTGACAGCTTGAGGCTCTGTCTCAAAAAAAAAAAAAGAAAAGTAAGAATAAAAGAGAATGCCAAGCCACCCCAGAGGTTTTCAGGTAAAACTGGACAATCAGAGCCAGGCACAGTGGCTCACGCCTATAATCCTAGCACTCTGGGAGGCCGAGGAGGGTGGACTGCCTGATCTCACCAGTTAAGAGACCAGCCCCAGGCAGTGAGAGACCTTTTCTTTAAAAAATAGACAGGCATTGTGGCAGGCCCTTAAAGTCCCAGCTACTCGGTAGGCCGAGGCAAGAGAACTGCTTGAGCCCAGGAGTTTAAGGTTGCTGTGAGCTGTGATGACACGGCACGCTACCGAGGGTGACAAAGTGAGACTCTGTCTCAAAAAAAAAAAAAAAATCAAAAAACTCATCGAAAGAACTGAAAAATGAAAAAAAAAAACAAAAACAAAAAAATAGACAATCAGTTGGGGGTATAAGGATAAATGCCAGAGGCTCCCTGCTAAGAAGAATCTCACAGTTTGGCTGGGTGCCTGTGGTTCAAGCAGCTAAAGTGCCAGCCACATATACCTGAGCTGGCTGCTTCGAATCCAGCCTGGCCTGCCAAACAACAATGACGGCTGCCACCAAAAAATAGCCGGGTGTGGCGGGCGCCTGTAGTCCCAGCTACTTAGGAGGCAGACGCAGGAGAATCGCTTGAACCCAGGAGTTGGAAGTTGCTGTGAGTTGTGATGCCATGGCACTCTACCCAGGATGACAGCTTGAGGCTCTGTCTCAAAAAAAAAACAAAAACAAAAAAACTCACAGTTTAACAGGTGCACAGACATAGGAATAAAATCCTAAAACAGTGGGCATGGTAAGTCACACATGTAATCTTAGTACTCTGGGAGGCTGAGGTGAGAGAATTACTTGAGGTCAGGAGTTCAAGACCAGCCTGAACAAGAGGGAGATCTTGCCTCTAAAAACTGCCAGGCATTGCAGCATGTGCCAATAGTCCCAGCTACTCAGGAGGCTGAGGCAAGAGGATTGCTTGAGCCCAAGTTTGAGTTTGCTGCGAGCTATGACACCAAAGCACTCTATGAGAGAGACAAAGTGAGACTCTGTGTCAAAAAAAAAGACAAGAAAAAAAAAAAAAGACCTGTCTCTACTAAAAACAGAAAAATTAGCTAAGTGTGGTGGCTGGGGCCTATAGTCCCAGGTACTCAGGAGGCTGAGGCAGGACTGCTTGAACTGAGAAATTTGAGGTTGTTGTGAGATATGGTACCATAGCACTCCAGCCTGGGCAACAGAGTGAGACTCTGTCTCAAAAAAACAAAAAAAGAAAAAGATTTGCAGAAAAATGGCATCAAATACTAACAGCGCTGTGTGCCAGGCACCATTTTACGTCATTGATCTGTATTAACTTATTTAAATAATGAGAAAAAGAAAGACCCTAAAGAACAAAAAGGTAGACATTGTTTCTGTAATTCAACAAACGTGTAGCACTTTAAAGATGCCAGATACCTGCATCTGCCATAGAGTAGGCACTGTAGAAACCTGACGTTATTAAGACTGGGATGGTGGGTCGAGTGTTGCACCAGCCAGAGACGCGCCAAGATGAGAAGCGAGCCAGAAAAATACATCAACCTATTCTCCCGCAGTGGGTCAAGTTTAACAGCAGCACAGGTGCGTTTTAAGCCTATGTTAAGCACGGAGGGTGTGTCAAATTCTATGAGGGTAAGAGGGAGATCAGAGAAGTCTTTGGAGAAGCGAAATCATAGGCAGAGCGGTATTGTTATTTCCAATTTACGACTGAAATAAAAATTGTCTTTGAAAGGTAAAGTGATTTGTTTGAGAAGCTCAGAAGCAGTGATCTAGGAAACTTGGCCACTAGAGTTTACCAGGCTCCTACAGTAAACAAGTTACTAATTTAGGCAGAGGGATCAACTATCTATAACCCTAAAAAAAATATTTCCAGGGTACCAGACCAACCAAGCCAGAGACCACGCGAAGACCCTGAAGCTACCTCCAAAAGTTTTACCCTTTGCCCGTCACACTAGTCCCAGCGCGCATGCTCCCTACTACGCGGCACGCTGCTGGGCCTCGCCCGCCCCAGCCCGCTCTTGAGCACACCCAGGCTGCGCCTCTCGCACTGCGCATGCACCTACCGTGTCGTTGTCGACGTCTCCGAGGCAGATTGCGTGCGGGAAGAGGCTCCCGCTAAACTCCAGTGCCACGCGCTGCACGTAGCTAACCGACCTCATGGCACTTTCGAAGGCCGAGGGATTGGGGAGCCCCACTTAATGTTCTGGAGCCCCCTCCCCACAGCCGCCCTAGCGGAAGGACACCTAAAGCGGAAGATTACGTCACCACCTCTGACCCTCCTTCCTCGCTTAACCTTAGGGAGGAGGCGGGTCTTCCGATGCGCAGAGGCGGGCTTACCGCACGTTATATGAGTGACAGCTCTACGGCCCACTCCTTTTCAATTGAGGGCGCTCAGGGGTAGACCAACCCTGATGTTACCGACCTGTTCCCTTGGCAACAGAGCTCTCTAGGTCTTGACCTGATAACCTTGACCCGTACCATTGTGCCCATGAAGATTCCTATACTTCAGACTATCCCTGAGAATCATACCACTAATCGTATTCACCAACAATTGTATGATTTCCAACAGTGTTTTAAAAAGTACATACTAATTCAGAGTCGTGAGAATGATGTGAATTGCAGCCATTATTACTATAAATTAAATAGAATAGAAAATACCAAGTGACATTTTTTTTTTGAGACAGAGTCTTACTTTGTTGCCCTCGGTAGAGTGCTATTATATCACAGCTCACAGCAACCTCAAACTCTTGGGCTTAAGTGATTCTCGTGCCTCAGCCTCCCAAGTAGCTGGGACTCCAGGGGCCCGCCAAAACGCCCGGCTAGTTTTTTGGTTGTAGTTGTCTTTGCTGTTTGGCAGGCCCAGGCTGGATTCGATCCCTCCAGCTCTGGTGTATGTGGCTGGCGCCCTAGCCGCTGAGCTACAGGCGCCGAGCCCCAAGTGACTTCTGAGTAGTAAGGTAAGTATTGTTTTTATGAAACCCTTGTTTCAATATATATTTATATGTGTATACTGGCTTATAATATAAAAAAATTTTAATGATGTATGTGCTTTGTGCGCAATAGTATGAAAGATCACCTTCTGCAAAGAACATTTCACATATTATTTAGTGTAATTAACATGACTATCAGGTGTAGTTGTATTCTGGTTCAACAAGATTAAGTAAAATGGCAGAAGGGTTGGATAGGGTGTGCTGCTCAAACCAGAATTATTTGATCCCAAAGCTCGGGACCTTTCTATCATTTACTTCCTAGGAAAGCCCTCAGATTGGAGGTGAGGGTTGCCAGGATCTGAATCAGCTCTGCCTTGTGGCACCGCAATACAAAGCTCTTGCCTTCCTCAGGGGCCTTACTGCGTAGCATAGATGGGATCATTACTCTCCTGGCTAGCTTCTTTGAGATACTTTTCTTGGGGTACCTCATCAATCCAGTCCTGCCATTCCTTTTCTTTTCATTTTGAAATAGATCCTCAAGCTCTCACCCTGGATAGAGTGCTGAGGCATCACAGCTCACAGCAACCTCCAATTCCTGGGCTCAAGCGAGTCTCTTGCCTCCACCTCCAAAGAAGCTGGGACTACAGGTGCCCGCCATAAGGCCTGGCCATTTTTTTGGTTGCAGCCATCATTGTTGTTTGGCAGGCCCGGGCTGGATTCGAACCCGCCAGCTCAGATGTACGTGGCTGGCGCCTTAGCCCATTGTGCCACAGGCGCCGAGCCCAGTCCTGCCATTCTTTGCAGTGCCTCGTCCATCCAGTCAATACGCGTATTATTTATGAAATCCTGTAGTTGCTTAATAATGCACCTAAAAAGGTGTTTAGGTTTAAGTCTACAAGCCCAGGATGATTTACATGTGACCTTTCAAGCAAAAAAAAAAAAAAGGGGGGGATGTCTATCTGGGATAGTGGAGCGCAAGACTTTTTGAATTGGAGGATGAGGAAAAGCAGATTTTGTTGTAAAGGTCCCAATGGATCTCATATCCAGAGAAGTCGGAGGTTAGACAGAACAGCAAGTCAGAACAGTAAAGTGGAGGCAGTCTAAATGAATACTAGGGTCTGAAGCTGGTTTGTTTACAAGTTCCTATTTTTTTTGTGCAGTTTTTGGCCAGGGCTGGGTTTGAACCCACCACTTCCGGCATATGGAGCTGGCGCCCTATCCCTTTGAACCACAGACGCCTCCCCCTATTTCTTTTTTCTTTTCTTTCTTTCTTTTTTTTTGAGACAGAGTCTCAAGCTGTTGCCCTGAGTAGGGCTCTGTAGTGTCATAGCTCACAGCACCCTCAAACTCTTGGACTTAAGCTATCCTCCTGCCTCAATTTTTCTATTTTTTATTTTATTTTATTTTTTAGAGACAGAGTCTCACTTTATTGCCCTCAGTAGAGTGCTGTGGCGTCACACAGCTCACGCAACCTCCAACTCCTGGGCTCAGGCGATTCTCTTGCCTCAGCCTCCCAAATAGCTGGGACTACAGGCGCCCGCCACAACGCCCGGCTATTTTTCTGTTTTACAGTTCGTCCGAGGCCAGGTTTAAACCTGCCACCTTCGGTATATGGGGCTGGCGCCCTGCTCAATGAGCCAGAGGCGCCGCCCAATTTTTCTATTTTTAGTAGAGATGGGGTCTCATTTTTGCTCAGCCTGGTTTCAAACTCATGAGCTCAAGCCATCCACCCGCTTGGCCTCCCAGAGTGCTAGGGATTACAGGTCCCAAGGTGAGCCACCTTGCCGGGCCAAACTCCTGTTTCTGATGAAACTCCTGTTTCTGATGGTGTGCTATGGGCATGGCCAGGTCCATTCAAAGACACTGGGTCACACTTTGAACACTATATCTCATTTATCGAATGACTGCATGTTACCTTACCTTGTGTTCTGACATTCTGTTGGCTCAAATCCTAAACTTCATGTTAGGGTTTAATGGGTAGAAAAAGAAAAGCCAATTTTAAAATGTTTACCTCTAAATGTAAAGTTATTTTGAATTATATTTTGATGTTTCTCTGCTTTTTCTTTTTCCAGCCCCCTGAATGAAATTGTGAAAGAAACACAACTCGTGGCTCGGCGCCTGTGGCTCAACAGGCTAAGGCGCCAGCCACATACACCTGAGCTGGCGGGTTCAAATCCAGCCTGGCCCGCCAAACAACAATGACAGCTGCAACCAAAAAATGGCCAGTGTGGCGGGCACCTGTAGTCCCAGCTACATGGGAGGCGGAGGCAGGATACTTGCTTGAGCCCAGGAATTGGAGGTTGCTGTGAGCCGTGATGCCACAGCACACTATCCAGGGTGACAGCCTGAGGCTGTGTCTCCAAAAAAAAAAAAAAGAAAGAAACACAACTCGGGGAAAAATAGATAAGGATCACTCGGCTTTTGTCACCAAGTGCCTTAGTGGCCTTACTCAGTTCTCTGAAATCATACCCACACCCAGCATTCCACAATGTTTTATCTTCCTCATTATTTAGGCTTCTTGTTCTGGGTCTTTCTGTGTCAGAGGTGTTTGTTATTATTTGTAGAGTATGCTGTAGAGGTCATGTCATTATGATCACAACTTATATACCATTCCTTTTTGGGTTTTTTTGGTTTTTGTTTTTTACTTTTGAGACAGAATCTCACTTTATCACCTTCAGTAGAGTAGTGTGGCATCACAGCTCGCAGCAACCTGGGCTTAGGCAATTCTCTTGTCTCAGCCTCCTGCGTAGCTGGGACTACAGGCGCCCACCACCACGCCTGGCTATTTTTCTGTTGCACTTTGGCCGAGGCCGGGTCAAACCTGCCACCCTCCGTATATGGGGCCAGCGCCCTACCCACTGAGCCACAGGCGCCGCCCTCCTTTTGGGTTTTGTCAAAGCAGTCTAAATAAAGTTAGAAAGGGAGATAGATCAATCTCTAAGAAGCAGCACACAAATCACCTCTTTCTGTGCCTGTGCCTTTTTCCACCTTCCATCAATCACTTTAAGTACAATGAGTGTTATATTCACAGTAAGTGAAATGTATGACTAGAAATTACAGCGCCATGTGGACAAATTCCTGGGTCCACAAAGCACACCCCTACTCTTGGCTCTGTTCCAGTGGAAGGTTGGTGTGTTTCTACTGGCACAGTCTAGATTGCATCTTTTCTAAGTGGAGCACTCATTTTCTTTCTTTCTTTCTTTTTTTTTCCTGAGGCAGAGTCTCAATTTATCGCCCTCTCTTAGAGAGCTATGGCGTCACAGCTCACAGAAACCTCCAGCTTTTGGGCTTAGGTGATTCTCTTGCCTCAGCCTCCCTAGTAGCGGGGACTACAGGCACCCCCCACAAGGCCCAGCTATTTTTTTTTTTTTGTAGAGACAGAGTCTCACTTTATTGCCCTCAGTAGAATTCCGTGGCATCACCCAGCTCACAGTAACCTCCAACTCCTGGGCTTAAGCGATTCTCTTGCCTCAGCCTCCTGAGTAGCTGGGATTACAGGTGCCCACCTCAATGCCCGGCTGTTTTTCTGTTTTGCAGTTTGGCTGAGGCCAGGTTTGAACCCGCCACCCTCAGTATATAAGGCTGGCGCCCCTGGCTATTTTTTTTTGTTACAGTTTGGCAGGGGCCGGGTTCAAACCCACAACCCTCGGTATATGGGGCCAGCACCCTACCCACTGAATCACAGGCGCTGCCATGGAGCACTCTTTTTCTTTTGTCTTTTTTGTTGAGACAGTCTCATTTTGTCACCCTCAGTAGAGTGCCATAGTGTCATAGCTCACAGCAACCTCAAACTCTAGGACTCAAGCGATTCTCTTGCATCAGTCTGCCTAGCAGCTGGGACTATATGTGCCCGCCACATTGCCTGGCTGTATTTTTTTGTTGTTTGTTTAGCAGGCCTGGGCCAGCTTCAAACCCACCAGCCCTGGAGCATGTGGCTGGCACTCTAACCACTGAGCTATGGGTGCCCAAGTTAAGTGGAGCACTCTTTCAGGTGTTTGTCGGCCTACTCCCCAGCACTATCTAACCAGGCTATCTTCCTACTTAGATGTCATGGATGAAGTTGTGTGGGTGGCATTCTTTACTAACCAAACAATAGCTTCAATAGAAGCTTCCAAGGCATGGCAAGGGGGAGTGTGGTGCTTAAAGCAAGAAGCTTTTCTAGGGAGATTCTTTCCACTTCACCCTCCAACAGTAGACAGAATGCCTCTATTGAAGTTGTATCTACCCATGGTGCCAAGGTAAGAAAACAAGGCCTTCAAAGCACCTTCAGCACATGAAACCTGGAGCATCAACACCCTGGGGGCAGGACCAGGTCTCCTAATAGGCTCAGTTTTACTGTTTTACTTTTTTATTTCTTGAGACAGAGCCCCAAGCTGTCACCCTGGATAGAGTGCTGCAGCATCACAGCTCACAGCAACCTCTAACTCTTGGGCTTAAGTGATTCTCTTGCCTCAGCCTCCCGAGTAGCTGGGACTACAGGCGCCCACCACAATGCCTGGCTAATTTTTCTTTTTCTTTTTTTGAGACAGAGCCTCAAGCTATCACCCTGGATAGAGTGCCGTGGCATCACAGCTCACAGCAACCTCTGATTCCTGGGCTCAAGCGAGTCTCTTGCCTCTGCCTCCCAAGTAGCTGGGACTATAGGCGCCCGCCACAACGCTCAGCCATTTTTTGGTTGCAGCCGTCATTGTTGTTTGGTGGGTCCGGGCTGGATTTGAACCCTCAAGCTCAGGTTTACATGGCTGGGACCCTAGCCTGTTGAGCCACAGGCGTCGAGTCTGAACTGGTTAATCTTTTAAAATATTTTCTACAGATGGAGTCTCTCTGTATTGGCCAGGCTGGTCTTGAACTCCTGGAATGATCCTTCCTCTTGCTTCAGCTACCCAAAGCACTGGGATTACAGGCATGAGCCACCATACTTGGCCTGATTAATTTTCTGTTTTACCTAAAAATGTGAATTTTAAGCTGGGCACCTATAATAATACCAGCAACTTGGGAAGCTGAGGTAAATCACTTGAGGCCAGGGGTTCTAGACTACAGTAAGCTATGATTGGGCCACTGGACTCCCTCCTCAGGTTGGCAAGCAACTAGGGACAGAGTGAGACCCTCACCTCTAAAGTAATATTTTAAAAATGGGAATTTCACCTAAAAAAACCCCAAAGGAACCATCTATGTCTAATACACTTTTTTTTGTTTGTTTTTTGCTTTTAATTTCAGCTGACTTTTACTTTTCTTAGTTTCCTTGTTTTTTGTTGTTTTTTTTTCCATTGTCCTTCCTTGTAGCGATTCTCATGCCGGTTGCCTCCCAAGTAGCTGGGATTACAGGTGCCAGACAACGCCCGGCAGTCTTCTTTCCTGGTAGTAGAGATGGGGTCTTTTACTCTGGCTCACTCATGCTGATGCTGGTCTCGAACTCTGTGAGCACTGGAAATCCACGCACCTTGGCCTCCCACAGTGCTGGGACTACAGGTGTGAGCCACCATGCCCAGCCAGATACACTTTTTTTTTTTGACAGTGTCTCATTATGTAGAGTGCTGTGGCGTCACAGCTCAGCAACTTCAAACTCTTGGGCTTAAACTATTCTCTTGCCTCAGCCTCCCACGTACTGGGACTACAGGTGCCCACAGCGCCTGGCTAGTTTTTTGGTTGTAGTTGTCATTGTTGTTTGGCAGGCCCAGGCTGGGTTCAAACCGGCCAGCTGTGGTGTATGTGGCTGGTGCCCTAACCACTGAGCTACAGGCGCTGAGCCTGACATACTTTTTTTGTTTTTTTAAGACATAATCTTTTTAAAATTTTTTTCTAGAGACAGAGTCTCACTATTTGGCCCTCGGTAGAGTGCTGTGGTGTCACAGCTCACGCAACCTCCAACTCCTGGGCTTAGGCGATTCTCTGGCCTCAGCCTCCCAAGTAGCTGGGACTACAGGCGCCCGCCACAATGCCCAGCTATTTTTGTTGTTGCAGTTTGGCCAGGGCTGGGTTCAAACCTGCCACCCTTGGTATATGGGGCCGGGGCCCTACTCACTGATCCACAGGCACCGCACACTATTTTTTGTTTTTTGAGACATAGTCTCACTAAGTCGCCCTTGGTAGAGTTCCATGGCATCAAAGCTCACAGTAAACTCACATTCTTGGGCTTAAGTGATTCTCTTGCCTCAGTCTCCCAAGTAGCTGGGACTATAGACACTTGCCATTTTTACTGTTGTTGTTGCAGTTGTCATTGTAGTTCAGCAGGCCTGGGCTGGGTTTGAACTCCTCCAGCCCTGGTGTATGGTCAGCAAGCCTTTTTTTTTTTGAGACAAAGTTTTAAGTTGCCCCCCTCAGTAGAGTGCTACAGCATCACAGCTCACAGCATCCTCCAGCTTCGGCTCAAGTGATCCTCTTGCCCCAGTGTTTCTATTTTCAGTAGAGATGGGGTCTCACTTGCTCAGACTTGTCTTGAACTCATGAGCTCAAGAAATCCACCAGCTTCGGCCTCCCAGAGTGCTAGGATTATAGATGTCAGCATCCTCACCCAGCCAAGGGGTACACAATTTTCCTCCAGCTTTTACCCTCAGGAAGGTATAGCTGGTAAAGAGGAATATCAAGTGCACTGAAACTGCAAAGGCAGGCTCGGTGCAAGCCTTGCAGGGTTTTGTGAGCCTCCACCTGGATTCTGATCTTCAGCCTAAATGAGATGGGAAGTCATTGAAAGTAATCTAAGTACTTGGAGGGACAAGATTTGAATGCAGTGCACAACTGCAGGTGGGGCAGGAGAGAATGCAACATAGGAGTAATTTGCAGGAGAGCAGGCTGGAATGCATGGTGACGGTGGAAAGGAGGTAGTGCTAGGATGGAGACAACTTGGGAGATAAAATTTATGGAACTTGAGGTTTCAACCAGCACTAGGACAAGATAAACTTCATTATTTTCCTAGAGAGACAACTTAGAAATCTGGTTAACAGCTAACAGCACTGGTTGCTACTATTTTTCCTTATCCAAGCACATTCTCTGCATACAAAGATTTAAGTGTTAGTGTGAAAGGTGCAATGAAATGAACTTGAACACGGACCCCATAGCAGACTTGAGTATGTGCTAGGATTATTTTTAGCTATTTTAACAAAACATCCTGCAAGACAGTTTTAATGTTACATAAACGAAGATTTATCCATATCTGGCATTCTACAGAAGTACACTTAAGGCTCGGCACCTGTGGCTCAACAGGCTAAGGCGCCAGCCACATACACCTGAGTTGGCGGGTTCAAATCCAGCCGCAGGGCCCGCCGAACAACAATGACGGTTGCAACCAAAAAATGGCCGGGCGTTGTGGCGGGTGCCTGTAGTCCCAGCTACTTGGGACAGCTACTTGGGAGGCGGAGGCAAGAGACTCGCTAGAGCCCAGGAATTGGAGGTTGCTGTGAGCTGTGATGCCACAGCACTCTACCCAGGGTGATAGCTTGAGGCTCTGTCTCAAAAAAAAAAAAAAAGAAAAAGAAAAGAAAAAGAAGTACACTTAAGTTTTAAATTCTTGAAATCCTACAGAAGCAGAGCTGGAAGAGACCTTAGGAATGTTTTGAGACTTTTTTCTTTTTTACCCCAAAGAGGCAGGATCTTGCTCTGCCACCTAGGTTGGAGTGCAATGTATGATCACAGCTCACTGTAGCCTCAAACTCCTGAGCTCAAGTAATCCTTCCTCAACTTCTCAAGTAGCTAGGATTATAGGTGTGCACTACCCCATCTGGGTAATTTTTGTGTGTGTGTGTTGGGGGGCAGTCTCACTCTGTTGCCCCAGTCTAGAGTACAGTGGCATCATCACAGCTCACAGCCACCTCAAACTCCTGGGTTTAAGGATCCTCCTGCCTCAGCCTCCCCGTCCTTATCCCAGCCAGGAAGGGGACTATACATTAGCCTGCCACCACACCTGGCTAATATTTTCATTTTTTATTTATTTTTTTGGAGACAGAGGCTCAAGCTGTCACCCTGGGTAGAGTACTATGGCATTACAGCTCACAGCAACCTCCAACTCCTGGGCTTCCTCCGCCTCCCAAGTAGCTGGGACTACAGGCGCCTGCCACAACACCCGGCCATTTTTTGGTTGCAGCCGTCATTGTTGTTTGGCAGGCCCGGGCTGGATTTGAACCTGCCAGCTCAAGTGTACGTGGCTGGCGCCTTAGCCCGTTGAGCTACAGGCGCCGAGCCTATTTATTTTTTTCTTTTGAGGCAGAATCTTACTATGTCTCCCTCAGTAGAGTGCTGTGGTGTCACAGCTCACAGCAACCTCCAACTCTTGGGCTTAAGCGATTCTCTTGCCTCAGCCTCCCAAGTAGCTGGGGCTACAGGTGTTCGCCACAACGCCCAGCTATTTTTTTTGTTGCAGTTGTCATTGTTGTTTAGCTGGTCTGGGCCAGGTTCGAACCTGCCACCCTGAGTGTATGTGGCTGGCGTCATAACCACTGTGCTACAAGCGCTGACACCCTAATTTTTTTGTCTTGAGACAGTCTTACTATGTCACCCTCGATAGAGTGCTGTAGTATCATAGCTCACAGCAACCTCAAACTCTTCGGCTTAAGTGATTCTCTTGCCTTAGCCTCCCAAGTAGCTGGGACTACAGGAGCCCACCACACAATGCCCAGCTATTTTTTGGTTGTAGTTGTCATTGTTTAGCAGGTCCTGGCCAGGTTCAAACCTGCCAGCCCCAGTGAATGTGGCAGCGCCCTAACCACTGAGCAATGAGCACTGAAACAATTTTTCTTTTTTTTAAGACAGAGCCTCAAGCTGTCACCCTGGGTAGAATGCCGTGGCATCACAGCTCACAGCAACCTCCAATTCCTGGGCTCAAATGAGTCTCCTGCCTCTGCCTCCCAAGTAGCTGGGATCACAGGTGCCCACCAAAACACCTGGCCATGTTTTGGTTGCAGCCATCATTGTTGTTTGGCGGGTCCAGGCTAGATTCGAACACACCAGCTCAGGTGTACCTGGCTGGCGCCTTAGTCCGTTAAGCCACAGGCGCCGAGCCTGAACCCATTTTTCTATCTTTAGTACAGACAAGATCTCACTCTTGGTTAGGCTGGTTTTGAACTCCTGGCCTCAAGTGATCCTCTTGCCTCAGCCTCCCTCAGTGCTAGGATTACATGTGTGGGCCACCACACCTGGCCTTGGAGTGCCTTTTGTTGATCCCTGTATTTTTGCAAATGGGTCAAGAGGCTCAAGACTTGCCCACATAAACCTCATGGGAGAGTATGGATTAGTTCAGAGAACTCACCTTGCAACAGACCTTTCCATCTAACTTCTGAGTCTTTGTTTCTGTAAAATGGGTCAATACCTCCTCTAGGGATGGTTGTTCAAGGCTAACTTATGAGGCACTAGGTACAGTGCTAGGCTCATAGCATAAATGGGTTACTTATTATCAATGGCTGGAGGAGCAAGTGTCACTTTGAAATACCAAAAAGACCCAGACATAAACTCAAGCTCAGGACAGTGGGAAAGAGACTAAGCAATTACACTAGAAGACTTGAATGCCCCCTATTTCAGTCCTAGCTCCAGCACCAGCTAATGCTTTATGATTCAGTGAAATATGTTCCACAAAAACACTGTGGAAGAATTTGCCATCTCTGTTCAGAAAGGACTGGAGAGCCCACACACAGTAGGAGAGAAGAGGTAAGGACATAGATATGGGCTCTGGCATGCAGACAGGATCAGGAGGCTGGGCATGATTGACTTGTGCCTCCTGGCTTCTCTTAAGGTCCTATAATGCTGAAAGAGTCGAGGATCAAAGCATATTTGGAAAAAAGCACAAAGCTTTTTCCTGTTAAGGTTAAGAGAAAAGCTGAGTGTGACCACTGTGCTTTATTTTTTTTCCTTGCGTGACAGTCTTGCTCTGTTGCCCAGGCTAGAGTACAGTGGCATCATCATAGCTCACTGCAACCTCGAATTCCTGGACTCAAGCAATCCTCCTGCTCAGCCTCCTGAGTAACTAAGACTGTACGTGTACACCACCATGCCCAGCTAATTTTTCTATTTTTAGTAGAGACGGGGTCGTGCTCTTGCTCAGACTAGTCTTGACCTCAAGCAAGCCTCCCAGCTTGGCCTCCCAGAGTGATGCGATTACAGAAATGAGCCACTACACCCAGCCTGTTTCGTTTCTTTTTTCTGAGACAGAGCCTCACTTTGTCCCCCTTGGTACAGTGCCATGGGGTCATGGTTCATAGCAACCTCAAATTCCTGGGCTCAAGCAATTGTCTTGCCTCTACAGGCACCTGCTACAACACCTAGTTATTTTTAAGAGACAGGGTCTCCCTCTTACTTAAGATGGTCTCAAATCTGTGAGCTAAAGCTATCCACCCGCATTGGCCTCCCAGAATGCTAGGGCTGTTTCACTCTTAACCCTAATCATGTAAATGGTTATCTAACAGGAGCTGGTTAGAGACATTGGGGGGTTTTACCCTGCTAAGAAACCAAAAATACAAGAAATCTCTGTAGATCAGAGGAAGGCAGGAGGAGACAAATCCAACTTAAACATGCACAAGTCCCAGTCTTCCAGATGTATATACACGTTCTTCTTCCTAAACATTAGAGAAGAAAACCAGAGGTACTAGAAACCACCAGGCTGCTAGGGGGAGAGTGCTAGAAACCTAAGGTGAGGCTAAAAGCAGAAGTCCTGGCTGTAACCTGTGCAGTGCTCCAGAGGCTCTGCATAGTGGACTCCCTCCTAGCCAACTATGGCATCTACATTTGCTGAAACTAAAATGGTAACAGTGGGTGACCTCTTAACTTTGCTACTACCCATACTCTATCCACCCACAACTACCTTCCGGAGCTTAACAAAAAGGGTTGTCTGACACCCAGTTTTGTTGTTTCCACTTTATTGCTCAAGCACAGAACTTGACGTGAGCCTGTACCTTCAGCAACGTGCAGAGAAGCTGAGGGGGTTGGGGACACAACCTTGCTGAGAAGGGAAACGGACAGGAGAGGAAATGCTGGAAACCAGGTAAATGGGGTGGTTACCATGTCACCAGAGGACACCATTAGCCACACTGTCTGGGGTGAAGAAGGGTACAGAGAAAATCAACGGGCATAGCACTGGTTTAATCCCATGCCCCTAGCACCCACATGGGAGGCCACATGTTTGGAACTGGACTAGGAGGGGGAGAGGATGAGGAAACGGCTGCCCAGGATATCTCCCTCTCCACCCTGGTTTCACATCAGATCCCATCCCTACCTCTTGCCCCCTTCTACCAATTGGAAAAGTGGACCTAACAAACAGAGGGAGCAAAATAAATTAACATTCTGACGAGTATGTGCAGATGGATGTATGTTCAAGTGTAATGGGGGGAGAGAAAAGGGGGGTGACACCACCTAAAATTATCCCCCACCTCAATCCCCCCAGCCCACTCCTTTCCTCCTTTCCCCTCAAAGCTACCATCCAGATAGAAAAATAAAGGTCTAATTCACTCAAAAATTCTTCAGTTTTTACAAAACTAACAGGGTGGAGCAGGGGCGGGAGCAAGGGAGGCAGGCAGCCACAGAAGGGCTGGGGAGAAGCTATGCTTCTGTCTCCACCTGAGACTGGCTCCCTGCCATGTTCTTCTCCGTGTCCTTCATCTCTGTATCAGTAGGATGGTCTCCTGCAGCTACTCCTGCCTTGGCCTGCAAGGAAGAGGAAGGTGCTGAATTCCCAAGTAAAAAAGTACACAAGCTCTACTAGAATTACATGGACATATTAATTCAGATTTGCCCTAAAAACTTAACCTCTACATTTGTAAACTATGAATTTACAAGGTTATTCACTAAAATATTATTTAGAACTATGCTTATCTGGTACCACAGTCAATATTACATGTGGCTAGTTCAAATTGATGTGTTATTTTCTTTTTTTGTAGAGAGGGAGTCTCACTTTATCGCCCTCAGTGGAGTGCTCTGGCATCACACAGCTCACAGCAACCTCCAACTCCTGGGCTTAGGTGATTCTCTTG
>CAUYON010015623.1:0-45048 GCA_963573935.1 Arctocebus calabarensis
TTTTTGAGACAGAGCCTCAAGCTGTCACCCTGGATAAAGTGCTGTGGCATCACAGCTCACAGCAACCTCCAATTCCTGGGCTCAAGCGAGTCTCTTGCCTCTGCCTCCCAAGTAGCTGGGACCACAGGCGCCCGCCACAACACCCGGCTATTTTTTGGTTGTAGCCATCATTGTTGTTTGGCTGGCCCAGGCTGGATTCGAACCCGCCAGCTCAGGTGTACGTGGCTGGCGCCTTAGCCCATTGAGCCACAGACAATGAGCCGCAAAGGGGATTTTTTTTTTTTTTTTTGATAAAGAGCCTCAAGCTGTCACCCTGGGTAGAGTGCCATGGCATCACAGCTCACGGCAACCTCCAATTCCTGGGCTCAAGTGAGTCTTTTGCCTCCACCTCCCAAGTAGCTAGGACTACAGGCGCCCACCACAACGCCTGGCCATTTTTTGGTTACAGCCGTCATTGTTGTTTGGCGGGCCCAGGCTGGATTCGAACCTGCCAGTTCAGGTGTACATGGCTGGCGCCTTAGCCGCTTGAGCCACAGGCACCCAGCCAGGGAAGGGGATTTTTAAATACAAAAAGTTAATATAAGGGAGTTCTTTTGTGGTGATGGAATAGTTCAATGAATGCCTTGATTGTAGGGGTGGTTACATGAATCTGTACATAGGATAAAGTTACATTGAACTACACAGAGCAGGGGCTAAAAAATGGCAAAAACTGATTAAGTTCTGTAATGTGGTTAACAATAAGGTACCATTGTCAATTTCCTGGATGTTAGAAAGTTGTCAGAATCAAAATGGAGTCACCAGTGTTAAAGCCTAACATATAGAGATGGGGAAGGCTATGAAGATGAGTTCTCATGTTTCTATGCTCAATAACAAAAATTATCACAAAAGACTCTTCAAAAATCACAACCTTGCACAAAAGTCATTGCAATCTTATACAAAAAATACTTCCAAAAGGACATCTGCCCAGCAACTGCCCATCCAACCTTGGACTGGAGTCACCGTGGTTATTGATCTTGGTAGTCAAGGGTAAGAAGTATCTCAAAACAATTAGGCAATCCTCATTTCTTCCTTTAAAAGTGTGTCTTCCTTTGCCTTCCTGCATATGCATACAGTTTACTATGGTGCTCATATTCTCATTGCAGTGCTCTATTCCTAAATAAACATAATTTTCTTTCAGAAAGCCTATTATTTAGGTTGATGTCTTACTAGAGCTTGATAAGATGTCACCATTGGGGAAAGCTGGGTGAAGGGTAAATGGAACTCTTTGTACCATTCTTACGACGTCTTGCAAGTCTATGATTATTTTGCAATAGAATGTTAAAAAACAAAAAGGAAAGTAGGTCGAACACCAGGGCTGGTGTTTGGGGAGGCATGCAGGAGGAGCACGGAGAGGCAAACTGGGGCTGAGAAATACTTCCCAAAGTTTAACTTGCTCCTCACCATTACTTCTCCTGTCACTACCCTTATAGTGCTCTTTATTCTGCCTGTTTTAGACAGTTTCTTTACTGTTTCTTAGTTATGGTGCTGAACAGAAAACTAGAGCTATTCCTAACGGCAAACCAATCAGTCGAAGCCCATTGGGTGTAATCTCCCAGTCTTCAGCCTTTCACAGTTATTAGTTTTCCCATTGCTTAATACTGAGAGTCTGCTTCTTTGCTGCCAGAGGTGTATTTTAACATCTGAATTTGATGTCATTGCAGGTGCTAGAAGTTGCCAGAAGGCTGTCCTCCAGATAATCGTCCCTTGTAGCTTCTATCACTAGTTTGTTGCAGCAATTAACACTCATAATATGCATTGTCATCTTATTAAAATTTATATTTTTTTAATGGAAAAAGCATATGGAGAGTTGATTGTGGAACTGTGGCTTATCCTTGCTCTTCTTAGTTACCTGTGTCTAAATTAAGCTGAACCTCTGGGCCTCAGCTATTTCTAAACAGGCATCACATTTACTAAAGTTAATGCCTCAGGGAACATTAACCTTGCAGACACTAATCTAATTCGGTGTCATCACAAGTGCATAATGCTGGAGTTTGGAGTTGAGCCAAAAAGCACTATTCAAATGAACATTCAGTTGGCAAGAGGTGGGAAGGTGGGTGTGGACAAGGGAAAGAGAACTCCAGAAATGGTTTTGTAGATATTTTAATGCCCTTTCTTTTTTCTTCCTTCAAAGGTTATATTTAAATATTGCAGAGAGGCAGGTGCTAAATAAAATATCAGATTTTGAAGAAACTGCAGCGAAAGCGTTTCATCCCACAGCAAGTTCTTGATATTCACAAACACTCATCGTTCACCAAACATCTTTTATGGTACATGGCTGACCTTGTGCTAGCATGGGACACACAGATGAGTAATTGCAAACTACCGCAATATGCCCAAGCACTTCAGGGCACCTAGTAAATGTTAGTTGAATGAAGGCACCGATTTGGCTAATGTTACTTAAAGGGCCCCCAAAGGCTGAGACAAGGGTGCAATCCTAGCTCTATAAAGGTCATTACCAAATCTTTGTTTGACATACAGACTGTCAAGGTTTGGGATCCAGGTAAACTGAAAAGGAAATACTAGGTCAAGATTCGGCCCAACAAGGTCCAGGGCTGATTCTCTCGATTTTTATACTCACACCCTTCATCTGTTTGCAGACACTAACAGGGTTTACCAGTCTCAAGGGCGCAGGGCTGCATCTTCCGGAACAGGTGGCATTTGGGGTGGTAGAGGCCAAAGACTGGAATTGTCAGGGGAGAGGGCTAGGTAAGAGATGATAAACGAAAAAGCCAAGAAATTCTGCGAAGTAACTTTTCACCTAAGTCCCCGACCCCTCCATTCTCCGAGGCTGGAACGACCCCGACACAGGAGTCCTCCGCTTCAGGAGCGCTAGGCATTAAGGCTGAGGCGGGGGGAACCCCTTTCAAAGAGATTTCCTCAGTTCCGATCTTTTTCAAAACGTTCTCCCCCCTGGCTCAGCCTGGGGAACCCGCGGCTCGGGGCCAGCTTCCCGGGCCACCCTGGGCTGGTGACACGCAGGCGCCGGAACCGAAGCCACGCTGCGTCTTCTCGGCCAGGTCGCCGCGCCAGGCGAGGGCGGGCGCCGTGGAGCGCTTCCCGTGTGCGGGCCTTCCCACAATGCACCGAGCCGGCAGTGGCGGCGACCGCGGCGGCGCTCTAGCTGCGGCATGTCTGCGTCTCTACTGCTCTGGGAGGAGGAAGAGAAGGAGGAAGAGGAGGAGGAGGAGGGGGAGGAAGAGGAGAAAGGCGCAGGGGTGGGAGCTGTTGCCGAAGCTGCCACAGTAAAAGTTCTCCCCCCTCCCCCCTTCCCCTCCTCTCAAGGCCCCTAGAAAGGTTGGGGCTGCCGCCGCCTGCAGTCCGTGACCGAGCGACTCGGCGCCCGCCCGCGGTAAAGCGCTCGGCCTGGCAGGCCCGGGCCCGGGGGAGGGCGGGGGAGGGGGCGGCGCGCGGGGGGAGCGCGCGGCGGTAACGGCCTGACCCCGGGGGGAGCGAGCCGCAGCGAGGCTGGGGGTGGCCGGGGGACCGGCCGGGGCCGAGGGAAACGCAGGGGCTGACGGGGGGACGTGAGGAAGCAGGGCGCGGATGGTGGGTTGTGGGGTTGAGAAAGGATAATGACGGGGGTGGCGGAGGCGAGAAGTTGGCCTCTGGGGCTTGAGGGGGGTGTCAGAGGTAGGGAAGGTGGTGGGATGTCTGCACCGGGAGGCCGGAGGGTGCTGGGTGTCGGTGTGGAGAGGCTGAGGAGACACCAGCTCTCCGTCCCCCGTGCCTGGTGCAGTGCTTTATGCACCGCAGGCCTCAGTCGCTGTTGCTGCCAGAGTGTGCTCTTCGGGAGAAGGGAAGGGCAGGGGCTGGAGAAAAGGGAATGCTCGCAGGAAACACCGTGGGAGAGTGAGCCGGGAGAGGCCAGAGGAAAGATGCCGGATAGGTGGAGGAATGCAGGGGGTGGCTGTGGAGCAGTCGTGAGGATTCTGGAGGTTGTTCATTGTGCAGTTACGTTAGATGTTTCATTATGGAAAGAACTGGAGCATTTCTAACGAAGGAAAGAAGGGATAGAAGAGTTCCCGTGAATAGAGAGGATACCGTTTGGAGCAAGAGGGAGTGCTAAAAGCTAAATATTAGAGAAGATGCAGGGAATGTATAATAGAACAGACAGATGTAGTGCAATTAATAAATATTGGCCTAAGGACTAAAGAGTTATTCCAGATGGGCCAGGATGGCCTAGTTCTGAACCTGTATGGGCTCTTCCGTAGATGACATCTGGTAAGTGTGGGTCTTGGCTGTGAGTGGGGTCACTGAGAATTAGACCTTGGTTTGTATTTGGGTCTGAGACGTTTTAGACTTGCACCTGTGAATAGGAGAACCTCTGAAACAGACCTTGAGAAAGGGCCTGACCTGTGGGGATTCTCTGGGCCATGGGATTTTGATTTTAACAAATTTGCAATACTGTCACTTACCAGCGGCTGAGTGAACACTATCCTGGCAAATGCTGGAATGGAAATTACTTGAGTTGGCGATTTTCTTCTTCACTGCCAAGCTTATCTGGTCCAGGAAAGCTAGTGCTATATTATTCAGCCTGGATTGCAGCACACAAGATTATAATTAATGTCCGGGGTGGGGGTACATGCATGGTAGCCCTTCCTTGGAGGTGCCATTTGTAGCTATGTAAATTTCAAGTTGGTTAGATTGGTTCTGTAATTCTAGGGATGCTGGGATATCTTTTGCCCGTTCATAGTTCCTGATGTGAGCTGCTAAAGTCCTCTGGTGAGACAGTGAGTACAGTCTCACTGAGGCATGGTGACATTGAAGAAAATGTAACAGCCAGCAGAAGTGTGGGGCTGCAGAATGGAGGATCTAGAATAGGTTTTGATCATAGGTTGCAAGGTCAGAACTGGTTATTATGAGGTCTAGGAGAACTTGAAGAGACTTTATGATTCCAGAGCCAGGTTGGAGGGAGGATTAGCATCTCAGGAGATGAACCAAGCTCTCTGTAGATTTGCTGAGCTCACACTAGATCAGATTTCCAAAAGACAATACTAGACTAGAACTATACTCTTAAAATTTACCTGGATGTTATTCACCTTTTTTTATTAAAAAAAAAAAAAAGGCTATATACATTACCTTGTATTTTTTCAACTAAAGAGGTGATGATAATGCATGTTAAGTATGGAAAATCTTTTTATGGAAGCAGAAGGTCAAAGGATTAATGAGGAAATTTGGAGAGGGAAGGGAAAATTCAATCATTCTTTTAGCAAATACCTCTAAAGGAGGATGATAAGTTAGCCTTAAAAAGGAGAGGGGGTTTCTTTTATTATAATTTTCTCATAGAAATAACCCAGGATTATTATTTTAAAAATTCAGGAAACTTTCTATGTTGGTTACATTTAGAATTTTGAAGAGTTTTTTTTGTTTGTTTTTTTTTTTTACATGGTATGACATACCTATTTTCATTGTCGTCATAGTTTGGGAGAACCAGTTTTCCTTTCCTCCTCCTCCTCACCAGCCCTGTATATTATATGTTCTTTCCATTTTTGTAAATAGAGTGCATTTAAATATAGTATGTCATTAGTGTTTCTCTCTTTCATTTTTTTTGTTTTTTTCTCTTTTATTATTAAGCGATACTTAATAATGTGTGTGATTAAAAAAATTGTTCTGAAGGGACTTACAATCAAAAGCAATAGCCCCTGTCTTACCTCACCTGTCCATTGCAATCCCACTTTCCAGAGGCTATTGCTTTTAAGCATTAATTTTTGTAGTCTTATGCTTTTTTCTAAGTTTGATAGGCATGTACTACTATTTCTTGTAATAGTCAAATACTGTTATTTATTTATTTATCTCTCTATTTTTGAGGCAGAGGCTCACTCTGTTGCCCTGGGTAGAGTGCCTTGGTGTCATAGCTCACAGGGCACCTGCCATGATGCCCAGCTAGTTTTTCTATTTTTAGTAGAGACGAGGGTCTCGCTTTGCTCAAGCTGATCTCAAACTCCAGAGCTCAAGCAGTATGCTTTGGCCTCCCAGAATGCTGAGATTACAGGTATAAGCCACCAGGCCCGTCCTGTTACTTCTTAAACAAAATGACATTATCAAGGAAGTCAGAAGTCTTCTATGATGAAAGGTATTTATGTTGTTGACATTATGCCCTTCTTCCTCCTCTTTTGATAGTTATTATTTTAGTGCTTTTATTTGATGTCTTTGTATGTTTAAGTAATATGCTTGAACCCTTCAGTTTAGAGTCCCTTCAGTTTCTTGACATCTTTAATTGTGTTAGTTGAGGAGTTAGCGGTCTGAAATAGCTTTCTTTCCTGAAGTAGAGAGAGCAGTTAATAAAATGGAAACACTAGGTGAGATGATAACGGGGAAGTTTAAATAGACCTTTACAAAAGACTGTGTTGTAGGAAACAGCATCTTTGGAGCATTAAGATTTGTTGGTTAGAAATGATGAGTTGTTTGATAGTGATTTGAGAGAAGACGACAGAATGGATTAAGAGGGAATTGCAACAATCCTGTAGAAACAAGAAGGGGTGAGATTAAAGAGTCTCTTCAAATCTGACACTAGTTTAATCTGGAATAAAATTTGTTCTGGGCCAGGGCACTGGTTTAATTGTTCATCTTGAAATTGGTTGCTGTGTTCTTTAACAGTTTCTGGAGGGTTTTAGTGTGGAAAATCTGGAAATGTATTAAAGTGGCCCTTAAATATTCTTTCCAGGCTTCTGTGGCAATTTTTATGTTTTCAGGAAGGAGTGGATTGGCATGGGCATGTGTGTTTCTTTTTTTGTGGGAAAGGAGGGATGGGGAAGTGTGCTAAAAAGGGGAGATGAGGATGAGGGTTTGATGGAGGCTATGATAATTTGGGGGGAGGCTAGAGAAAAGGTAAAGAACTCTAAGGGTATTTGGATATGGTTGATGTGAAGGAGATTTACCTTATCGTTGTGAGACTAAAATTTATGGCAGATATAAGAGAATTAGCATGTTTAAGTCACTAGTATGGTGGGAATGTGGTGGAAAAAACTATACTGCTCATATAGTAGGAAGAGTCAGAACTGCTTTTGAAATTTGTGTTCTCATATGTAAGTCAGCATGATGGATATTGAGAGAATAGAAAAATACTGCCTTACTTCTTTTAGGAAGTCTTTTTTAAGTAATGCCATATCTTGAAAGTCTTCCTTTTAGTAGCAACTGAATTTATGTGTATATTATGTACTGCTAAATTTTGTATTTGTTTATGCGAATTATTCTCTTTGTTTTACAAATCAGAGATTGTAACTTGCTCTAGAGCTGAGACTTTAATCTCTGGAAAAACTCAGAACATTTTGATTCTTGGGGGTTAGATACCTGTTGAATGACTTATAGAAAGTAGCATTCATTGTTGGTGATAATAGCAGGATTGTATGAAATTGCTGACTATTATGGGGGGGTTTATAGACAAAATTGTGTGTCTGTGTTTTGAGAGTGTGAAGGACAAAAGTAAAGACTGAGGAGGACCTTTAGATACAGAGAAAAGAAAGACAGAATGGATTAAATGGAATTGCAACAGTCCTGTAAAAACATGGAAGGAGTGAGACCAAAGCAACTCTTCTAACTTGACACTACTTTAATCTGGAAAAAAACCTGTTCTGGAGCAGTGTACTGATTTAATTTGGGTTTTCTCACTCGAGACTGTTTAGAGATTTTTGAGCTGGTTTAAGAATCTATCTGATTTGATTTAATTCATTTTTAGGATATAAAAAGTATCAGACGAAGTTTCTACCCTCAAGGAATTTATAGTATTTACATTCTTTTGGGAGAGACAGACAGATGTGAAATAATTCAGTAACAGTGTAAGACTTCAGAAAATAGTTTTTTTTTTTTTTTTTTTGAAATATGCTCTCAAGCTGTTGCCCTAGGTAGGGTGCCATTGTGTCACAGCTCACAGCAACCTCCAACTCTTGGGCTTACGATTCTCTTGCCTCAGCCTCCCAAGTAACTGGGACTACAGGTGCCTGTCACAATGCCCGGTTATTTTTTGGTTGCAACCATCATTTGGCAGGCCCAGGCTGGCGCCTTTAGCTGCTTGAGCCACAGGTGCTGAGCCGAAAATAGATTTTTTTTTTTTTTTTTGAGACAGAACCTCAAGCTGTTACCCTGGATAGAGTGCTGTGGCATCACAGCTCACAGCAACCTCCAATTCCTGGGCTCAAGTGAGTCTCATGCCTCCGCCTCCCAAGTAGCTGGGACTACAGGCACCCACCACAACACCCGGCCATTTTTTGGTTGCAGCCGTCATTGTTGTTTTGCAGGCCCAGGCTAGATTCGAACCCGCCAGCTTAGGTGCACGTGGCTGGTGCCTTAGCCCGTTGAGCCACAGGCACTGGGCCTAGATTTTTTTTTTTTTTTTTTTTTTTGAGAAAAAGTCTCACTATGTTGCTCTCAGTTGAGTGCTGTGTGTGCTCAGTTGTGTGTGTGGCATCACAGCTTGCAGCAACCTCAAACTCTTGGGCTTAAGTGATTCTCTTGCCTCAGCCTTACTCAGCTGGGACTATAGGCGCCGGCCACAATGCCTGTCTGTTTTCTTTGTTGCAGTTGTCATTGTTGTTTTTTTAGCTGGCCAGGCTGGGTTCGAACCTGCCACTCCTGATGTATGTGGCCTGTGCCCTGCTGACTGAGCTACTGGTGCTGCCTATTTTTTTTTTTTTTTGAGACAGAGTCTCACTATGTTGCTCTTGGTAGAATGCTTTGGCATTGTAGCTGACAGCAACCTCAAACAGTTGGGATCCAGTGTGCCTCAGCCGCTTGAGTACCTGGGACTACAGCCGCCAACCACAACACCTGGCTATTGGCTGTTTTTTTGTTCAGGAGGCCTGGACTGGGGTTAAACCCACCACCTCTGGTGGATGTGGCCGGCACCCTGACCACTGAGATACAGGCATGACAGCCTCAAGCTGTCACCCTGGATAGAGTGCTGTGGCATTACAGCTCACAGCAACCTCCAATTCCTGGGCTCAAGCGAGTCTCCTACCTCCGCCTCAAGCAGCTGGGACTACAGGCACCTGCCACAATGCCTGGCCATTTTTTGGTTGCAGCCATCATTGTTGTTTGGTGGGCCCAGGCTGGATTCGAACCTGCCAGCTCAGGTGTCCGTGGCTGGCGTCTTAGCCCATTGAGCCATAGGCGCCGAGCCAAGATTTTTTTTTTTTTTTTTTTTTTTGTAGTTTTTTGGCCAGGGCTCGGTTTGAACCTGCCATCTCCGGCATATGGGGCCAGCGCCCTACTCCTTTGTACCACAGGTGCTGCCCCTGAGAGAAAATAGATTTTTAAAAAGCAAATATCAAAATTATATCTCCACATGATGATTGTTATATTTTGGAAATTATTTTCAGTAGTAATGTTCAGAAATTTTTGGAAGACTTTTTCTTTTTTTTTTGGAGACAGAGTCTCAAGCTGTCACCCTTCGTTGAGAGTGCCATAGCTCACAGCAACCTCCAACTTAGGCTCAAGCGATCCTCTTGCCTCACTTTTTCTATTTTTAGTGGAGAAGGGGGGAGGGGGGTCTCGCTCTTTGGTGAGGGTGGTATCGAACACATGAGCTCAAGCTATCCACTTGCTTTGGACTCTCAGAGTGCTAGAATTACAGGCGTTAGCCACTGTGCCCGGCCTTGGTACACTTCTTTTTCTGAATTACATTCCTCTGAGCTTCTGGCGTAGTTCTATGTAATTTACCTATTTATCAAGTACCTATTGTATGCTGTTGGGAGAAAAGGCCTCTAGAGGTGAATAAAACATGGTCCCTCTTTTTTAGGAGTTTATAATCACACATTTATAAATAATTCGAAGTATAATCTTATTCTGAATCTCATTGGTGACAACTCTTATCACTTTGAAAGTTTTCATTTAGAAATGGTAAATATCAGTCAGTATCAAATAGAGTGAATAAAGAATAGTTTTGCTTTAAATTTAGTTAACTACAAAAATGGGAGTGGGAGTCTTGGTTGACTTATTACCTGATTTTAGAAAACTCAAAAAGGAAGTGGGAAATACTTTGAGCAGTAGTGATAGCTTCCCATGTAGTTAGGCACTAAAATATGAGTTGAAAGCATCAGATGGTTGAATGAATGGAGTGGATAAATGAGTAAGTGTTAGCCTCCCAAGGTAACTTATTTTAAGATAACCACACGGATTTGAGTATTTCAATAAATTTTGGGTATATTTGTTAACAGTTTCTTTACCTTAAACAAGATGGTTCATGATTAAGTTCACAAATGAGTTTTATAGATAGTGCTATAGGAGTTCAGAGAATGGAGAAATGAACATTGGCTAAGGTTTGGCAAAAGGATTTAAGTGAACCATACTTTAGCTAGGTATTTGAAAGGTTTCCTTAGGGATCTGAGAGAGGAACTAAATGGCTCCAAATTTCTCTTGCAGCCCTAAAATGAACCTAGAGTCTGGATCTATTTTTGTCTGAATGCTTTCTGCCTGTTTCATTTTAGCTACTCCCACTGGTTTGTTCCATTTCAAATTCACATTTGTTGAGTAGATGTTAAACCCCTAAAACAACTGTGGGGTCTGTTTCCATCTATGTCTAGTGTAACTTTTAGTTTGTTCTTTTCTGAGCTTGCACCCCACAAATTACTTGGTCTCTGTGAGTGAAGAGCATGAGTCAACTTGGCTGTGTTATCCTGGCATTTTCCTGCATACTTTTCTCAAAGCTGCTTTTTGAATTACAGAATAGAAAACTGAGGGCATGTGTCCAGTAGACATAAGCTTGTTGAATAAATGAATGAATGAGATGATGTTTGAGATAATTTAGGAGCTCTGAGTTATCTATATGTTTTTTGTTTCTTTTTCATTTATTAATAAACTGCCTTTTTTTCTGCAGAGGACTTAGTGGGGCTGACAAACATATATGCACTAGAAATGAATGGGAATAATTCAAGGAGGTCTAGTTGAAAAGAAGATGAAAAAAGAAAAATCTCTAAATAATATAAGATCTGTCAGTATGGATGTTAGAGATCTAGGAAGAAAGTGCAAAATAAGCAGATGGGGAAGGAAAGAAAGTTGCTATCTGTTGGAAAGGATGATTCTGAGAGAAGGAAGAGATTGAAATATGACAGGTTATGTTTAGAGAATGCTTGAGAAGGTGGAACATAAAGAGGATTGATTATTTGAAAGGGCTATTTTAAGGATGAGTGTTAACAGAAGTTTGGAATGTAGTGGAAGTTATTTAATTATGTTGATTTATAACTGAAGATTTCAGAAAATGATGAGATGAATTTTCTCTAATAGATTATTCACATTTGTGATATGCAAAAGCATATACTACTTTGCAGTCAAAAATAAATCCTTTGGGATTTATATTCCAGTAGGGGAGCTGGACTTGTGCATAAATACCTACATTATGATCACAAATGTTGTCATAAGAAAAATACCAAATGTTCCTGAAGTTAAAAAGTAAAAATGTGTTTGACTAGGGAAAAACCTGGGACCACATTTTAGTGGTATAAAAGTAGAATTTTAGGGCAGTGCCTGTGGCTCAAAGGAGTAGGGCACCAGCCCCATATGCCGGAGGTGGCAGGTTCAAACCTAACCCCGGCCAAAAACTGGAAAAAAAAGGATTTTAGCTAGCCTTTGAAGGGATGGGTAGGATTCTGGTTTAGCTGAGGTTACTGAAAGAGAACTTTCCATCCTGGGGGATTAGCATAAGCAAAGATTTGAAGGTGAGAAACCTCAGATATGTGGGGAATGGTGATTTTTTAATTCTTAAGTTATGACTCACAAAAAGAAATATATGCCACATAATCAGCTAATATGTACATATATTTGTTAGTGCATATATGTAAAACAAAGTTTCTGAATACAGTAACCTTAACATGTTGTATGTACTTGCATGTTTTCTTTTTTTTTTCTGTAGAGACAGAGTCTCACTTTATCACCCTCGGTAGAGTGCTGTGGCGTCACACAGCTCACAGCAACCTCCAACTCCTGGGCTTAGGCGATTCTTTTGCCTAAGCCTCCTGAGTAGCTGGGACTACAGGCGCCTGCCACATGTACTTGGATGTTTTCTATTATTTGACTAAAAAGAAAAAAGCTGCTTGAGGGGAAAAACAAAGCCAGTTGTCACCCATTAAACTGATTTCATGACCAACTAAATAATTGATCACAGCATGTAATCTGGGGCACAGGTCATGAATAAGGCATAAAAAGATACAGGGTATAAGAAGAATCAGTTGGGATTGGGTAGAAAAGATGCCCCTGAAAGCTAAGCTGAGTAGTTTGTATTTGATATAATGATGTTGCTTAGGAAGCAAACAGATGCTTGGGTTTTAGTCTTGTCCTATTTATCTGCTCTGTGATTATGGAGAATTGCTCCCTTTCTGAGTCTCAGTTTTCTCATCAAGAAATTGATAATCATTATACCTTCTTGGCAAGGGTGATTGTGAGGACTTGCGAATTAAAGTATGGTAACAAGGACTAAAGTGTGCATATCATTACGGTATAGTTGCTGAACTTTTTTGAGTAGAAAATTGAACCAACAACTGCATATTACATGTTTTAATCTGATAGTAGCTATACCTTAGTTTACAGGATAGACTGGGGGCAGTGTGGTGGTAGAATAATACTGTTGGAGATGAGAGGTCCAGTTAGGAAGCTATTGCAGAAAGTAACTCAAGAAAGGCTTGAATTTTAGTAGCAGTAGGATTAGAGGGAGGGAATAGGATGTGAATGGAGGTAGTAAGGAGGGGAAGGTGACTGGAAATTTAGAATTTTGGAAATATTCAAATGGAAGAAGCCAAAATTGGAATACATTTTTTGAAGTTTAATGGGGTACATTAAAGTAGATAGTAATAATTTCTTTCATATAATAGGTACTCAGTTGTTGAATGATGACATATGTAAACTATGGAATGAATTGTGAGTAGAGACAGTGATGGATGGGTATGAGGATTGTTTAGATTGAAGGTGCTTTTGATGGATTGCCAGAATTTATTCGTTCAGGGGATATTTTTTATATTTTGGTACAATTTTCTAGGTGGTATGAAGGATATGTGTTAATATATGACACAACCCAAGTTCTTTCGGAATTTAGGGACAAAATGTATACACATCTATGATAACAAATATTATAACAGGTTTGGTCAGGGTTGACTTTGTAGAGAAAGTAGTGTGTAGCTTAGACCTTGAAGGATAAATGGGATTATACAGCAGGCAAGATAGTGAGAGTTGGCATTCCAGGAAAAGGAAGTGTGGTATGAGTGATAGTGAGAAAAGTTCTAGGTATGTTTTCTAAACATACCTAGGTAAGTGGTCTATATTAGCTGTAATTTAGGATTTATTTTGAAGAATGGAGGGAAGTAAATGTGGAAAGTAGGTAGAAAAATCTCAAAATGCAGACTAAATCAAATTTTGAAAATTTATTTATTGAAATATATACCATAAAATATTCCATTCTAAAGGGTACAGGTTAATGAATTTTTCTTAGCTATACATTTATGTTGCTGCCACCCAATTCAGTATGTATAATATTTCCAGTATCCCAGAGGCTCCCTCATGTTTTACTTGTAGGTTGTTACCTTCTCCAACCCAAATTAACTATTATTCTGACCTCTATCATAATAGAGTAAGTAGTAGTGTGTGTTTTTGAATTTCTTGTAAGTGTGTCTAGTTTCTCATACTTCTGTGTCTAGTTTTTTTCTCTTTTTTTAAAAGTGTGAAACAAAGTTTATTGAGGAAGAGAAAGGTTTACACAGCAAGAGCAAGATACAGGTTTGTACAGCAAGATATGTTTGCCACAGACAACAAATGGAACTCTTGTCAAGACAAAAAAGGCCAATGTCTGATTTCTTTTGCTCAACCAGCACATTTGTAAGATTCATCCATGTTACATGCAGTAACAGTTCATTCTTTCTCATTGCTATGTGAGATTCCATTATATGAATATACCGCAGTGTGTTTATTCATACCATGATTGCTGTGCAGTTAGATGGTTTCTGTTTTTGGAAGTTTAAGGAATTTTGGGTCAATATGCTTCCAGGAGCTATTGATAATTTTTCAATGGGGAAGAAAGAGAGGACTTACTATCCTGATGTGGTGATCTTTTTGAACAGAACCTGATAACTAGGAGACAGAGTTAGAAGGCTATGGGAAAAGGGTGAAGTCTTAAGGGTCTAAGTTGGGATAGTGATATGTGAATAAAAGGAAAGGGAGAGATCCAAGAAATATCTTGGAAATATCTTGGAAAGAAAGGAAGAGATTGATGGCAATTGAGTTTTTGGGAAACAGTGGGGAAAAAAGTTCAGGGAAGCTCTAGGGCTTTTGATCTAGATGGCTGAGTAGTGGTGTCATTAACAAATTATTGAGTCAGTTAGCAGGACTGTTTTGGTGTTTTAAGACACATTGACTTAGTGTGTGAAGCACCAATGAATGTATCTAGGGCAGTGGTTCTCAATCTGTGGGTTGCAGCTCCTTTGGGGGTCGAACGACTCTTTCACAGGGGTCTCCTAAATACATCCTGCATATCAGATATTTACATTATGGTTCATAACAGTAGCAAAATTACAGTTATGAAGTAGCAGCAAAAACAATTTTATGGTTAGGGGTCACCACAACATGAGGAACTGTATTATAGGGTCATGGCATTAGGAAGGTTGAGAACCACTGATCTAGGGGGAGTTACCCAGCTGGAGTTAAAAATACTGGATTGGAATTGAAGAAGGAGGTCCCATAGAGATTTGGGAATACATACATAGAGTTGATAATTGAAGCTACTAATTCCGGATTTGGTAGGGCACTGATGGTTGTGAAATTATTTAGACTGATAATTGAGGTGTTAATGAAGCAATAGTTGAAAAATCTAGTTAAAAAGAAATCATTATTAAAACAATATCCCGCCCCCAAGAAAAAGGAAAAACTCAAAACAGAACAACAAAAAAGAAATCATTATATATTCTGATTCCTCAGAAATAAATTCGATTGTACCAGAAGGTGATGGTTTAAAGATTATTTTTGGAAGCTGGAGAAAGATATCCGTGTGAACATTGAAAATGTAGAAGCAATGCTAAGGGATGAAATCCTGAGTGGGAGAGAATTATTGGAAGCTCCAGGACAGAACTTGGGGAAATACCTACAATTTGGGCTAAGGAGAGGAGTGGTAGTTACTGGAGATAGAATGAAAACAGGGGTTAAAGTAAAATCATGTGCTGTAGTGACATAAACCAAGGTAGGTGGGTCAAATGTCATTGCCAAAGAGAGGATAAAAACTTGAGTGGTCAGTCATAGTATTTAGTACATAGATTTTTGGGGGGTGTAGTCTTCAAGAGAACGGTTATGAGACCAAAATGCATGGTCTGAGAGAGTTAGATAAATATGGAAGCAATGAAAGTAGGAATTAAATTAAGAAGTTTAGTTTAAGAAGGAAGAACAACTCTTATTGTAAAACTGGAGACAAGAAATAACAGATGGTTGAAGATACAGCATTTTAGAAACTGTGAAGAGGATTTGATTACAGGTGGAGAAGGTGTGATTTGAGGGAATTTTATGGAAGAGATTGAGTATTTGATGGGATTAAGGATTTAAATATGAAAATGATTTTGATTAGTCAATGAGATAGAGAGTTGTATTTAGAATGAATCTGTTGTGGAAGATTTTATAGCTTTTTGGTGGTGCTTAACACCCAGTGCGTGGGAGTGGAGAAAACAGATGGTGAGGATTGTCTATCACTGGGGATATGTGTAGTGAGTATAATGAAAGGTCCTGATAGTCTGGAGAGGACAGTGTTAAAGGCTGATGGACAGGCTTAAATTACGTAGGGGGACAAGTGAAGATCAGACGAAAGTAAAGAGCAAGCGTACAACTATTGTAGATTCTAAAGTGGTTGTGGTTTTTTTTGTTTTTTTTTTTGGCCAGGGCTGGGTTTGAACCCGCCACGTTTGGCATATGGGACTAGCTCCCTACTCCATTGAGCCACTGGCGCCGCCTGTGGTTGTGGTTTTTTAAAAAAGAGTATCTCTGAAGTTACAATCCAAGTGGTATAGCACTCTCAGTTGATGATCTGTTTTCAGTATATGTGCATGGCTAGGTGAAGTGCAGGTGAAGGTTTAAAAAAAAACTGCAAAGCAATTTTTTTGGTGCTACAAAAACAGTGGGAGTGTCCTTGGGAGCAAGAAGCAGTAAGTTCTTTTATAAAGCTAGAGAAGTAGAAGAATGATATAGCTAAGTCATGAGAGAAGGAGGTTGTCCAGGAAAAGTCAAGCTTAAGATGAGGAAATGGTCATAGCAGTTCAGGCAAGAGAGGATAGTGATCGGAATTGTTGCTGTGGCATGGGGATTAAGAGAAATAGATTAATTTGTTACATTTACCAGTTCTTTCTGTTTATTTATGAATTAATACTTGCAAGCTATTCATTTCTAATATACTGGTACACATTCAGCTGAGAAATATTTGTGGATTAGAAAATAGGCATTGAAAAGATGAGGTGAAGGTGTATTAACGGTGAGGTGGAGGTGAAAGGTAAAAGATGTAGAGCAGTTTGTTGACAATAGAACATGGAGAAGCTGGTAAATAGATGGATTGGAAAGGAATGAGGAAGTTGGAGTTGACCTGAGAACAAGATGAGAGGAAGGGAGTAGCTTGCAGCAGAGCATATGGAGAAAATCTGCAAACTAGAAAATAACTAATGGCTGCCTATTCCTCCTCTGTGCAAATAAGAGCAGTCTATGCCACCCATGTTATTAAAAAGGTGGTAGTATATCATGTCCTTTTTTTTTTTTTTTTTTGGAGACAGAATTTCACTTTATTGTTGTTGGTAGGGTGCAGTGGCGTCACAGCTGACAGCAACCTCCAACTCCCAGGCTTAGGCGATTCTCTTGCCTCAGCCTCCTGAGTAGCTGGGACTACTGGTGCCCATCACAACACCGGGCTATTTTTTGTTGTAGTTTGGCCAGGGCCGGGTTTGAACCCCACCCTCGCTATATGGGACCAGCGCCCTATTCACTGAGCCACAGGCACCGCCCATCATGTACATGTTTTCTTTTTTTTTTTTTTGAGACAGAGCCTCAAGCTGTCGCCCTGGGTAGAGTGCTGTGGCATTACAGCTCACAGCAACCTCCAATTCCTGGGCTCAAGCAAGTCTCCTGCCTCTGCCTCCCAAGTAGCTGGGACTATAGGCGCCTGCCACAATGCCTGGCTATTTTTGTTTGGGTTGCCGCCATCATTGTTGGTTGGCGGGCCCAGGCTGGATTCAAACCCGCCAGCTCAGGTTTACATGGCTGGCGCCTTAGCCCGCTGAGCCATCATGTACATGTTTTTAAAAAATACTATCAGTGTGGGCGGTACGTGTGGCTCAGTGAGTAGGGTGCCAGCCCCATGTACCAAGGGTGGCAGGTTCAAAACTGGCCCTGGCCGAACTGCAGCAAAAAAATAGCCGGGTGTTGTGGCGGGTGCCTGTAGTCCCAGTTACTTGGGAGGCTGAGACAAGAGAATTGCCTAAGCCCAGGACCTGGAGGTTGCTGTGAGCCATGAAGCCATAGCACTCTACCGAGGGCGACAAACTGAGACTCTGTCTCTAAAAAAAAACCCAAAAAGAAAACAACCAAAAAAAAAAAAAAAATACTATCAGTGTCTGGGCACAATGGTTCACGCCTATAATCCTAGCACTCTGGGAGGCTGAGGCGGGTGGTTTTGCCTGAGCTTACAAGTTGGAGACCAGCCTGAGACAGAGCAAAACCTTGTTTCTAAAAATACCTGGGCATTGTGGTTGTGAGTTTTGTAGTGCCAGCTACTTGGAAGGATAAGGCAACAGGATCACTTAAGTACAAGAGTTTAAGGTTACTGTGAGCTGTGACTGCACAGCACTCTACTGAGGGCGACAAAGTAAGACCCTGCCCCCCTCTCAAATAAGAAAGAAAATACCATCAGTGATTGAGATTGTTGATCTCTACCTGAATGTTTCAAAATCATATCAAACATTTTATTTGAAAAAATTGGCAATAATTTGTATATGTAAAGAGGTTCAGGTGAAAAAGTGAAAAAGAACGGTGGGTGATTAGAAGAAGATGTTTTAAAGAATCTAAAATTGGCCTTTTCTTTTTTTTTTCTTTTTTTTGAGACTGGCTCACTTTTGTTGCCTTAGGCCAGAGTGCCATGGCATAAACAGCTCACAGCAACCTCGAACTCTTGGGCTCAGGTTATTTTCCTGCCTCAGCCTCCTGAGTAGCTGGGACTACAGGTCCCCACCACAATTCAGGGCTAATTTTTCTATTTTTAGCCGAGATGGGAGTCTCGCTTTCTTTCAGGCTGGCCTCAAACTCCTGAGCTCAAGGGATCTTCTTGCCTCAGCCTCACACCTGTGCTAGGATTATAGGTGTCAATCACCACTACTTGTCCCAAATGCCCAGTTTCAGATTTTTGGTTGTTAATCAACCTCTTACTACTGAGATAAATGGTACATGGTCAAGGTGCATAATTCTTTTTAAGTGTTGGTAGCTTTGATTTGCTAATATAGTGGAACCTCTCTAAGTTCACCACCCAAGGGACTGTCACAAACTGGTCAACATATGGAGATGGTCAACATTAGGAATTTCCATTGAGTGTATGTGGTACCTGTTCTGTGTATGAAAAGTAGGTCAACTTGAGGTGGTCAATGTAGGGAGGTGGTTAACTATGAATGGTCTACTAGATAAAATGAAAATTTGCTTGTTCCCCCCTAAATCTTGAGCATTATAACCTTATTTTCTTTTGAGACAGAATCTCATTTTGTTGCCTTTGGTAGCATGCCATGGGATTATACCTCTCAGCAACCTCAAACTCTTGGACTCAAAGGATCCTCTTGCCTCAGCCTCCTGAGTAGCTGGGACTAACTATAGGTGCCTGCCACAGCATCGGGCTATTTTTTAGAGATGGGGTCTCGCTCTGGCTCAGGTTGGTCTGGAACTCCTGAGCTCAAACTATCCACCCACCTCCGCCTCCCAGAGTGCTAGGATTACAGACATGAGCCACTGTGCCAGGCATAACCTTCGGAGTCAAAACCTTTTTCATCTAAGTTTCATGACTTAACTTTCATTGATGATATTTAAGACCTAGACCAAGCCCCTTATTCTTTGACTTTTGTTTCTGCTCCCAAACTTTAGCTTGTCTAGTCTGTAGTAGTAGTAATTTTTGTCAGAATTTTTGTCAAAATTTTTGTTTTCCATTATCTTTTCCTTTGAACTATTAAAGACTTTTAAGGTACTTACTATCTTACTGTGGTTTTGAGATTGTCCATCAGGCCCTTGGTATGGTTTTGGCAACTGACTTTTTTTTTTTGTGACGGGTAGAGTACTGTGGCATCATAGCTCATAGCAACCTCCAACTCTTGGGCTCAAGTGATTCTTTTGCTTCAGTTTTTCTGTTTTTTAGTAGAGACAGGGTCTTGCTTTTGCTCAGGCCTGTCTCAAACTCCTGAGCTCAAGGAGTCCACCTGCCTGAGCCTCCCAGAGTGCTTGGTATTACGTGAGCCTCTGTGCCCGGCAACTGACCTTTTTAACCCCTGAGGGACTAGTGCTGTCTTCATCAAACCTTTGTGTATGCATTATATTCTTTACATGACTATTGCACCCTCCTAACAAAGACTACTTTTCCTTACTCTCCCTGTTAAGAGTTTTTGATGTCAGTTTGTATTTTAGAGAGAGCATATTTAAGGCAGAAACATAAAGTATGACAGGGCACAAAATACACGGTATTGGTGTTTCATCCCAGTGTTGTGTTGCTTCAGGATTGGTTTCAGCATCTAGCTCTGGGGCAGTCACTACTTCCTTAACTTTTATATCTAGTCTTTTACCACATCTAATAATTAAGGATATTTGGAGACCGAGCTTTGAAGGCTTGAGAGGGCCCAGAGATAGCACTTTGCTTAATTTAAAAAACATGGCTGTAATCAGCAGCAGCCCTGCCTGGTTTGGTTAAGAATTATTTCCAGGACCTGCCAATATATACCAGGGCCTTGTTGGGTGGGGATGTGTTCTGAATATTTGGGTGGATTGTGTGATGGAAATCTTAAGGATGGTGTTGGAAAGGATTATAATACATAGTAGAAATGGAAAGAGGTATGTTTTGGGTGATAATTATATTGATTTGACATTGATAAATGACATCACAAGATAAGGGTTGGATGCCTGATTTAGGTTGATATGGAGGAGTTTAATTGTAAATTTGAGAAGGGCCAGTATCCAAGGGATTAGAATGAAATACACACTTTGGTGTTCTGTAGGATCCTGTATATGTGTGCTTGTCATATGTATACACCTGTATGTGTAGATACATATAATGGTGGGAGAATATGTTCATTTCATTAGGTTATATAATCATTAGGGAAATGAGTCTGGTAATCTTGAGTTATCACTGATTCAAACAAATTGTTAGAGAATGTCTGAAAGATTGTTGCCAGGTTATTGGGGCTTGCTTAGGAAATGGTGCTTTTAGTGACTGTGGTGGCTTCTCCAATAGGTTCACAAAATTTGAGGGCAGTTTGGTAAATTTGTGTGTTAAGCTGTAAAGTATTGGCTTGAGGGAATGAGGGAACACAAAAATGCAGTGCTTTAGAAGGTTACTTATGAAATGATTTGGTAGGAGCTGATAAAAATTAACAGAAATTGTGGAGATTTTGAATAGCTAAGTGGGAGATGTAATGGAAGGGATTTATGAAGCTACAGATAATAGAAAAGAAAAATTTAAAAGTAAAATGGAAAGATGGTTTAGAGAAGACTTTTTGGAAAATACAGCTTTTCCTTTAAAAACAGCAAGGCAAGGGAAAACTAAAGTGAGTAAATTAAGGTATGGAGAAGAGTAAGAGGAAGGATTAAGGGAGAAGTTACTGAAAGATTTCTTATTGTAAGGCTGTGTGATACTACAAGACTGCTCTGTGGTTGTTGGAACACTACTTCTGATTACTGGTTCGGTAAGGAGAGCGGTTTAAATTGGCCATGGTTTAGAGGAGTGCGGATTTTTACAAGGATAATTAAGCAAAATATATTCTTATTTCTTAAGAAATGCGAGGAGTAGGGAGCCCTTATAGTCTCTGGGTTTGGGAGTGCAGGTCGGATCTGACCAGCTGCACGGGCAGTACTTTGCTGGCAGCCCCCGCGATGGCTAGCGGAGCAGCGTGGTGGCCGTGGGGATTTGTGTGCTCACTGGTCCCGAAGACAGGAGGGGCTGCAATTGTGAGCGGGCCCAGAAACAAACACAGAGAAATTGTGTGCAGTGTGCGTGCATGCGTGTGTGTGTGTGTGTGTGTGTGTGTTTAACATGCAGAGTACAAGGGAGAAGCCAGGGCTTTTCTTGGCCCAGTGGCTGGCGCGCCTGGGGCCTCAGCGGGCTGTGGGGCCCCTCCGCTGTCCGCCTCCCAGACAGCGAGTCTTCCGGGTCTGCCTGGCTGGCACAGAGTCATGTTCCCTCTCCCAGGGTAATGGGAGAGTTCGTGAGTGGAACTCACGGAAAGGCTGGCGGACACCTTTCCCTGTTATCCCTGTTTTTTACAAGTCTTTTGGACTGCATTTTGTTTACAATTTTTATGTCTGCGAAAGGTCAGAAGGTAACTTGGTCTACTAGAGAGTTTTTTACTTGATATCAAAAGCAAAAAAAAGTATCACCGAGTCCTTACATTGGTTGGGCTAGTAAAACCTGCATGTTTAATGGAAAGTACAGTCCTAAGGCCTTTCCAGAATTAGGCTATGGGGCAAAACTTTTGCTCTCCAGACTGTGTAAAGTACTTTTTACAGTGCCAGGAAAGAACTATTTAATAAAAGTTATTGTTAGGAAATGTAAAAGTTGAAGCTTTTCCCAACAGCTTGAATTTAAAACAGCTTTTTTTTTTTTTTTTACATAATATGATTTTAGTTTGCATGTAGAATATTGGGTATGGTGTGAATAAAATAAGAGTTATTTTTTAATTTTATAGAGGGCAATGGTAAAGTCACACGGTTTTGAAATGTTAACTGTTGCTGTAAGTAAAATCCTATTCAGATTTTTAGATTTTATAAACTTTTGCAGTTGCCCTTTGTGTGCAGGAGGAAGTCCTGGGTTTCTCTGTGTTTGTTTCTGGGCAGATTTTTAGTTTTGTCAGCATGAAATGCATGTAGAACCTTAACCTGAGTGAATAATTTGCTTGAGATTACCCGTCTATTTTGCAGAGTGAATAGACTCTGGGTCTTTTATTCCTAGTCTGGTGACCAATCCAAGAATAGACTGAGGAAACTGGGTATTTGTCTGTTTGGTGGAAAGTATGGCTGACTCAAAAAGTGAATGTGTGAACATTTACTAGATTTCTTTGACATTTCTTTAAAAATACAAAGCACATGAAGATATTTCTCATTTTTAACTTTTAATGGGATTTCTACCGTATTTACATATGATACAGATTGTTTATAATATTTAAGTGTGGGTGGATGTGTTTTTCTTGTCTGTATTCTCAGTGTTAGAGAATAGAGAGTAATTTGATAATGTTTAGCCTCCTCAAATGTTAGAGAAGGGGGAATTATGTTGATTTCATTTATCTCTTTTAAATACCTTTGGACCTCTTTATTGGGAATGCTTAAAGAGGTTAAGGATGGAATACCTATAGATTTTCCTCATAGCTTTCTGTACTTTCAGTTTGATTGTTACACATAACACAATATTTGGTTAATGTGTTCAGTAGTTAAATACTACGTGAGTTGCAATTGGTCTTTTTTGTTTTGTTAGAAAACATTACTAGCCTTTTGTCCTATCACAAAACGATAACAGTGTTTCTTCTTCCTTTCCTTCTTTAAAGAAATTTTTTAGTACAATGGTTCTCAAACCAGAGATGATTTTGTCAGTATCTGCAGATGTTTTTGGTTGTCATGCTGGGGAATTGTACTGGCATATAGTGGGTAGATGCTAACCATGTTAAGATGCATGCTATAGTCCTCATAAACAGTGAAATTAGTCAGTGCAGAATGTGAGTCAATGTTGAGAAACTCTGATCTAAGGCCAGGTTCATGGCTTATGTCTGTAATCCTAGCACTCTAAGAGGCTGAGGCAGGTGAATTGCTTAAGCTAAGAAGTTGAAGATCATCTGGACCAAGAGTGAGACCCCTGTCTCTTAAAAAAACTAGCTGGGTGTTTGTGGTGGGAATCTGCAGTCCCATCTACTTGGGACGTTTAAGCAAGATGATCCCTTGAATCCAAGAGTTTGAGGGTGCTGTGAGCTCTGACTCCAAGGCACTGTACTGAGGATGACAAAGTAAGACTCTGCCTCAAACAAACAAACAAACAAACAACCCTTGGTCTAATATATTGAGTATAATATTCTCCCAAATGATTTAATCCTCTGAAAGTTATTTATAATGGAATTTGTATTTCTATATCATACATGTTATAAATCTTGTCATTAGAATAACTATGGGTCAGAGGTTATGGGGTATATTAGAACATAAGATTTTGGAGCTAGAAGATTAACAAGTATAATTAATCCTTCAGTATGCTGATAAACTGAATTTCAGCGAGATTGTGACTTACCCAAGGTCCCATAGTTAATGCAGAGCTTAGGTCTCTTTATTTCTCAGTTTTAATTTACCTTTTTAATTTAAATCCTTACTGAGGTAAAAGATTTTTGCTCATTTTTGCTTGATAAATTATTCAAAATTTTAAAATAATTGCTTTGTGAGAAATACTATTTTTCAGCACTAGATACTTTTTTCAGATTCACAAATGTTGGTTCTTTAGCATGGCATTGTAACCATTGTAAGCTTTCTATGATCTGCTGGGTTTTTTTTGAGACAAAAGTCTTGTCACTTTTGTTTCACTAGGTAGAGTGCTGCGGCGTCATAGTTCATGGTAACCTTAAACTCTTGGGCTCAAGAGATCTTCTTGCCTCAGCCTCCCAAGTTGTTGGGTCTACAGGTGCCTGCCACAGTGCCTGGCTGTTTTTAGAGATGGGGTCTTCCTTTCACCCCATCTGTTCTCCAACTCCTGAGCTCAGGCAATCTGCACAGGGGCCATGCTAATCTTCTCTGTATTGTTCCAGTTTTAGTGTATGTGCTGTGGAAGTGAGCACCACACCTAGCTAATTTTTTTTTTTTTTGCAGTTTTTGGCCGGGGCTGGGTTTAAACCTGCCACCTCCGGCATATGGGGCCGTTTGCCTCTCAAAGTAGTAGGATTATAGGCCACCTTGCTTTTTTTTTTGTTTGTTTGGCTCAGTTGCCTCGAGTAGAATGTAGTGGTGTCCTTGTAGCTAGCTGCAACCTCAAACTCCCGGGTTCAAGTGGTCTTCCTGCCTCAGTCTCCTGAGAAGCTGGGACTGCAGGGTTGTGCATCATGCCTAGCTAATTTTTTTTTTTTTTTTTTTTGGCTATTCTGGGTTCCTTGTATTTCCGTGTGAATTTTAGGATCAACCTATCAATTTCTGAAAAGACAAGACAGCTGAGATTTTGATACAGATTGATTTAAATCTGTAGACCCAAGTTTTAAGAGCACTGCACCCATCTAATCCACAACATGGAATGTCTTTTGAATTTTTTAGGTCTTTAATTTTTTAGTAGTGTTTGTAGTTTTCATTGTTAGGAAATTCTTTGGTTAAATTTGCTGCAAAGTACTTTATTCTTTTTTTTTTTTTTTTTTTGAGACAGAGCCTCAGGCTGTCACCCTGGATAGAGCACTATGGCATCACAGCTCACAGCAACTTCCAATTCCTGGGCTTAAAACGAGTCTCTTGCCTCTGCCTCCCAACTAGCTGGGACTACAGGCACCCACCACAACATTTGGCCATTTTTTGGTTGCAGCCATCATTGTTGTTTGGTGGGCCCAGGCTAGATTCGAACCTGCCAGCTCAGGTGTACGTGGCTGGCGCCTTAGCCTGTTGAGCCACAGGCCCCGAGCCTTTTTTTTTAAAGTATGGAATGCTTCACATACTTGTGTGTCATCCTTGCGCAGTGGCCATGCTAATCTTTTCTGTATTGTTCCAGTTTTAGTATATGTGCTGCGGAAGTGAGCACCACACCTAGCTAATTTTTTTTTTTTGCAGTTTTTGGCTGGGGCTGGGTTTGAACCTGCCACCTCCAGCATATGGGGCCGGCACCCTACTCCTTTGAGCTACAGGTGCCGCCCCTAGCTAATTTTTTAAAATAATTTTTATAGGCACAGGTTCTCTCTGTGTTGTCCAGGCTGATCTCAAACTCCTGCCCTTAAGTGATCTTCGTGCCTCAACCTCCCAAAGTGCTGGAAACATCTGCCTTTTATTTATTTATTTTTTTGAGACACAGTCTCACTATGTTGCCCTCAGTAGAGTGCTGTGGTGTCACAGTTCATAGCAACCTCAAACTCTTGGGCTTATGCGATGCTCTTGCCTCAGCTTCCCAAGTAGCTGTGACTATAGGCACCCGCCACAACACCCCCTATTTTTCTGTTGCAGTTGTCATTGTTGCTTAGCTGGCCCGGGCTGGGTTTGAACCCACCATCCTCGTTGTATATGGTCAGCACCGTGACCACTGTGCTATAGGCCCTGAGCCAGAAACATCTGCCTTTTAAAAAATATTTGAAACATTAAAAAAGAACATGGATAGTTTTTTTTTTTGAGTTAGACTCTTCACTTTGTCATCCTCAGTAGAGTGCTGTGGCATTGTAGCTCACAGCAACCTCAAACTCCTGGGTGCCAGTGATTCTCTTGCTTCAGCCTCTCAAGTAGCTGGACTACAAGCACCTATCACAATGCCCGGCTATTTTTTTGTTGCAGTTATCATTAGCTGGCCTGGGCTGGGTTTGAACCCGCTAGCCTCGGTGCATGTGGCTTGCATGGTAACCACTGTGCTACTGGCGCTGAGCTTCTTGGCTCAGTTTTTCATTTTTAGTAGAGACAGGGTCTCACTCTTGCTCAGGCTGGTCTTGAACTCCTAAGCTCAAGCAGTTCACCTGCCTTGATCTCCCAGAGTGCTAGGATTACAAGCATGAGCCACTGGGTCTGGCCAAAGACCACATACAATTAAATTAAATTAAATTAGAGTAATTAATTTATTTGAGACAGATTCTCAAGCTGTCACCCTGGATAGAGTGCTATGGCATCGTAGCTCACAGCAACCTTCAACTCAGGCTCAAGCGATTCTCTTGCCTCAGTTTTTCTGTTTTTAGTAGAGATGGGTCTTGCTCTTTGCTCAAGCTGGTCTTGAACTCTTGTGCTCAAGCAATCTACCCGCCTCAACCTCCCAGAGTGCTAGGATTACAGGATCCACCCACATACCATTTTAAAACAACTTAAAGTTACTTTATGATAACTTGGGCAAAATTCTGAATTCAAACTCAAATGAAATTAAAATATTAAAACATTTTAGGGTATCTTGAACTTAAACATTTGTTCTACTGTGTGGGGATCATTATAAAGGTGAGTTATTGAGCTGATTGTAAATCTGTTCTAGGAAGATCCCTTTGGTTAATTTTAGAAAAAGATACTGGAACCTTCAGATGACATATAATTGTTTGAAATGTAAATTAGATGTTTAGATGAAGCATTTTCAGATTAAACAGTATATTATAGGGAGAAGTATCACTGGATTTTTTATATTTAAGATTTTTCTGTAGTGTCACCTTTAAAAAAATAGATAAAACAATGAGGACAAAAGACAATATGAGCAAAGATTTCTTAAAAATTATATAAGAAATTCATTTTATGGGAAAAACTTAAAATGCCTACTAGCAAAAGATAAATAAGAAAAACTGCTGTTAATATTTTGGTATTTGGCTTTATTATGTTTCATTAACCTTTTAGTATGGAAAAATTTGAATAGATGAAAAATAGACTAGTATTATGATCTCTCATATACCCTTGACCTAGCTTCCACACTTGGAGGTTAATGGCCAGTCTTGTTTCACCTATACCTCTCCCTTACCCCCGTTTTCTTCTCTCATGTTATTAAGAAAAAAAACAACAACTTTATTTTGAGAAAGTTGTAAGGCTTATAGGAAGTAGCAAAATTAGTACAGAGTACTATCTACCCTTCACCTAGAAATCCTATATAAAGTTCTGCTAAGCCATTAAAACCAGGATATTGACATTATATATTGCTATTAACGACACTAATTTTACTAATTTTACTCAGTTTTCACCCTTTTATTTTAACCTGCACTCTTGTGTGTGTGTATAGTTCTAAGCAGTTTATCCCATATATAAATTCATGTAACTACCACCATAGTATAGATCCAGAACTCCTAATCACCACAAAGGAAGCCTCTCTAGCTACCCCTTTATAATCCCACCCCACTCCAGCACCCCTCCTTGTCTCCTGGCAACCTGTTCTCTATAATTTTGTCATTTCTGGAATGGTATGTGATGATATACTATTAATACATACATTGTTTTGCTATTTACCTGTTGAAGGACTTTAGTATGCTCTAGAATTTATTGTTACCAATAAAGTAAAATTTTCATTTCTGTGAGGTAAATGCCCAAGAATGGCATAGTTGGATTATGTGGTAAGTACATATTTAGTTAAGAAACTTTCAGGCTCGGCGCCTGTGGCTCAACGGGCTAAGGTGCCAGCCATGTACACCTGAGCCGGCAGGTTCGAATCCAGCCTGGGCCCGCCAAGCAACAATGATGGCTGCAACCAAAAAATGACCTGGCGTTGTTGCGAGCGCCTGTAGTCCCCGCTACTTGGGAGGCGGAGGCAGGAGACTCGCTTAAGCCTAGGAATTAGAGGTTGCTGTGAGCTGTGATGCCACAGCACTCTATCCAGGGTGACGGCTTGAGGCTCTGTCTCAAAAAAAAAAGAAACTTTCAAATTGTTTCCCATAGTAGCTGTGCCAATTTACATTGCTGCCAGAAGTAGATGGGGTCTACTTTTTCTTTTCTTTTCTTTTCTTTTTTTTTTTTTGTAGGGACAGAGTCTCACTTTATCACCCTCAATAGAGTGCTGTGGCATCACACAGCTCACAGCAATCTCCAACTCCTGGGATTAGGCGATTCTCTTGCCTCAGCTTCCTGAGTAGCTGGGACTACAGACGCCTGGCTATTTTTTGTTGTAGTTTGGCTGGGGCTAGGTTCAAACCTGCCATCCTCAGTATGTGGGGCCGGCTCCCTATCCACTGAGCCACAGGCAACGCCCAGTATTGCTATTTTTAAATTTTAGCTGTTCACACAGGTATATAGTGATATTTCATTGTAGTTTTATTTATTTATTTATTTTTTTGTAGGAACAGAGTCTTACTCTATCACCCTCGGTAGAGTGCCGTAGAGTCACAGCTCATAGCAACCTCCAGCTCTTGGGCTTAGGTGATTCTCTTGCCTCAGCCTCCCAAGTAGCTGGGACTACAGGCGCCCGTCATAGTGCCCGGCTATTTTTTGATGCATTTCGGCCGGGGACAGGTTTGAACCTGCAGCCCTCAGTATATGGAGCCGGCGCCCTACTTGCTGAGCCACAGGCGCTGCCCTTCATTGTAGTTTTAAGTTGTATTTCTCCAGTGGCTGACAATATGTATCTTCTCACGTACTTAACTACTTACTTGCTATTCAGATTTCCTTTTTGGTGAGGTGTCCATGATACCTTTTGTTTATTTTCTAATCAGATCTTTGGTTTTTTTACTGTTGAGTTTTGAGGGTTCTTTATACATTCTCAATATAAGACCTTTTCAGATTTATGATTTGCAAATATTTTCTCTAAGCCATTTTTGTATCTTAACAAGGTCTTTTGTAGGGGAAACATTTTTAATTTTGATGATGTCTAGTTAATTTTCTTTTATGGAGCATGGTTTTATTGCCAAGTTTAGGATCCCGTTGCTTAGGTCCTGAAAGATTTCTCCTGTGTTTTCTTGTAAAAGTTCTATAGTTTTGGCTTGGCACCTGTCGCTCAAGCGGTTAAGGTGCTAGCCACCTACACTTGAGCTGGTGGGTTTGAATCCAGCCCGGCCTGCCAAACAATGATGGCTGCAGCCAAAAAATATCCAGGCATTCTGGCAGTGCCTGTAGTCCCAGCTACTTGGGAGGCTGAAGCAGGAGAATCGCTTCAGCCCAGCAGTTGGGAGGTTGCTGTGAGGTTGCTATGAGCTGTGATGCCACAGCGCTCTACCCAGGGTGACAGCGTGAGCTTCTGTCTCAAAAAAAAATTTCTATAGTTTTATGTTTTATGCTTAAATTTACAATTCACTGTGAATTATTATTATTATTATTATTTTGAGACAGTCACACTTTGGCCCTCTCGGTAGAGTGCTGTGGCTTCATAGCTCACAATAACCTCAAACTCTTGGGCTCAAGTCATTCTCTTGCCTCAACCTCTTGAGTAGCTGGGATTATGGGCACCTGCCACAACACCCGGCTGTTTTTAGACATGGGGTCTTGCTCTTGCTCAGGCTGGTCTTGAACCTGTGAGCTAAGGCAATCTATCTGCCTTAGCCTCCCAGAGTGCTAGGATTGATTACAGGCGTGAGTCACTGTGCCTGGCCTTCACTGTGAATTTTTATATATGGTTATGAGGTTTAGCGTGGGAGTCTTTTTTTGTTGTTGTTGTTGCCCTGGGTAGAGTGCCATGGCATTATAGCTCACAGCAACCTCCAACTCTTGGGCTCAAGTGACCCTCTTGCCTCAGGTTTTCTATTTTTAGTAGAGATGGGGGTCTCGCTTTTTTTTTTTAAACTGGCAGATGTTCACTTGTTCCAATACTATTTATTGAAAGACTGTCCTCTTTCCATTGAATTGTTTTTACCCTTTTGTCAAAAATCGGTTGACTTATATTGTGATTCTCTTCTGTTCCATTGGTGTATGTGTCTGCTTTTGCTCAAGTATCACACTTTCTTGATTATTATAGCTATACCCTACATCTTATTGGAGAGTGTCTCCTTTCATTTGATTCTTTTTTTTTTTTTTTTTTGTGGAGACAGAGTCTCACTCTATCGCACTTGGTGGAGTGCTGTGGAGTCACAGCTCACAGCAACCTCCAGCTCTTGGGCTCAAGCGATTCTCTTGCTTCAGCCTCCCAAGTAGCTGGGACTACAGGCGCCCGCCACAGCGCCCGGCTAATTTTTGATGCAGTTCGGCCGGAGCCGGGTTTGAACCCGCAGCCCTCGGGATATGGGGTCGGCGCCCTACTCGCTGAGCCACAGGCTTTCATTTGATTCTTGCCAAGATTGTTTTAACTCTTCTGGTTTCTTTGTCTTTTAAAAAAAAATTTTTTTTTTTTTTTTTGAGTTAGAGTGTTACTTTGTTGCCCTTGGTAGAGTGCCCTACAGCTCACAGCAACCTCAAACTCTTGGGTTTAAGTGATTCTCTTGCCTCAGTCTGCCGAGTAACTGGTACTACAGGTACCCGCCACAACATCTAGCTATTTTTTTTTTTGTTGTTGTTGTAGTTGTCATTGTTGTTTGGCAGGCCTGGGTTGGGTTCCAACCCACCAGCTCTGGGGTATGTGGCAGGCTCCCTTAGCCCCTGAGCTGCAGGTGCCAAGCCATTGTTTGACTTTTTCTAATACATTGAATAATCTCATTTACAGCTATAAAAAAAATAAACCTTGCTGGAGTTTGATGGGAATTGAATAAACCTATAGTTCAGATTGGGAATTTTTTTTTTTTACTATAGAAACTTTCAATCTGTTACTATGGGATATCTCCCTGTTTACTCTTTTGTGTTATTTTGAAGCAAATCCCAGCCATCATATAGTTTTTCTTAAACAGTGCTACATCCTATATACCATATAGTGTACCCATTTAAAATGCATAGTTTGTTGGTATTTAGTGTATTTAGAGTCTACAGCTGTCACCACAATCAATTTTAGAACATTTTCATTACTCTAAAAAGTAACTATTCATTATCAGTTATTTTCCCTTTCACCTTCCTCCCAGTCCTTGGCAACCAGTAATCTATTTTCTATCTCTAGCAATTTGTATTTCTGGACATTTCATATGAGTGGAATCATAAAGTAGGTGGTCTTTTATGTTTGACTTCTTTCACTTGGCATGTTACATGTGTGTACGTGTGTGTGTGTGTGTGTGTGAGAGTTCATTTTTATTGCTGAAAAGTAATCTGTTGTATGGACATACCACATTTTGTTAGTTGTTGGGTAGTTTTCACTTTTTGGCTATTATGAATAATACTGCTGTGAACATTCTTCATGTTTTAAGTTTTTTTTTTTTGTGAAGACTGAGTCTCAAGCTGTTGCCCTGGATAGAGAGCTGTGGCGTCACAGCTCATAGCAACTTCAAACTCTTGGGCTTAAGCGATTCTTCTACCTCCACCTCCCAAGCAGCTGGGACTACAGGCGCTTACCACAACACCCAGATTTTTTTTTTTTTCTTTTTTTGATTGTAGTTGTTGTTTGGCAGGCCTGCACTGGATTCAAACCCGCCAGCTGTGGTGTATGTGGCTGGAGCTCTAGCTGCTGAGCTCCAGGCACCGAGCCTATGTTTTAAGTTTTTATGTGAACATTTGTTTTCATTTTTCTTTTGTTTATGTGTATACCTATGAATGGAAGTGCTGTGTCATACAGTACCTCTATGTTTTAGTATTGGAGGACTATTCCGTTTTCCAAAGTGGCTTTACTATTTATTTAACATTTCTCCCAGCAATGTGAGGTTTCCAGTTTGCACACATCCTTGTTTTATTTAGTAGGCCTGGGATGGGTTCCAACCCACCAACCCTGGAGCATGTGGCCGGCACCCTAACCACTGAGCTGCAGGGCACCCAGCCATCCACACATAATTGTTAACACTTGATATTGTCTTTTTGATGATAGATACGCTAGTGGATGTGACGTGGCTATTTCATGGTTTTGATTTGCTTGTTTCTCATTTCATGTGTTTATTGGTTTGTATGTATTTTTTTTGAGAAATATGTATTCAGATACTTTGTCTTTTTTTTTTTTTTTTTTTGAGACACTCTCACTTTGTTGCCCAGGCTAGAGTGCCATGGCATCAGGCCAGCTCACAGCAACCTCAAACTCTTGGGCTTGCATGGTCCTCTTATCTCAGCCTCCCCCAAGTAGCTGAGACTACAGCCATGTGCCACCATGCCTGGCTAGTTTTTCTACTTTTAGTAGACATAGGGTCTCTCTTGCTCAGGTTGGTCTCAAACTCCTGAGCTCTAGCAAACTATCTGCCTCGACTTCCCAAAGTTCTACAATTATAGGCTATGAACTACTGTATCCTGCCTGCCTTTTTTTGTCTTTTTTTCTTTTTTGAGACACAGTATCACTCACTTCACCTTGGGTAGAGTGCCTTGCGTCATAGCTCACAGCAACCTCAAATTCCTGGGCTCAAATCATCCTTTTGCCTCAGCCTTTTAAGCAGCTGGGACTACATACAAGTGCCCGCCACAGTGCCCCTACTAGTTTTTGTATTTGGGGTAGGGATGAGGTCTCACTTGGCTCAGGCTGGTCTCAAACTCCTGAGTTCTGACTATCTACCCACCTCAGCCTTCCAGAGTGCTAGGATTACAGGCTTGAGCCACTGTGCCTGGTCACTTTGCCTTTTTTTTTTTTGGTAGAGACAGAGTCTCACTTTATCGCCCTTGGTAGAGTGCCGTGGTGTTACACAGCTCACAGCAACCTCCAACTTCTGGGTTTAGGTGATTCTCTTGCCTCAGCCTCCCGAGGAGCTGGGACTACAGGTGCCCGCCACAATGCGCGGCTATTTTTCTGTTTTGCAGTTTGGCCCAAGGCCGGGGGTTTGAACCCACCACCCTTGGTATATGGGGCCGGCTCCCTACTCGATGAGCCATAGGTGCCGTTCTGCCTTTTTCTTTTTTTTGTGAGATGAAATCTTGCTTTGTTGCCCAGACTGTTCAGTGGCGCAGTCATAGCTCACTATAATCTCAAATTTCTGGGCTTAGGTGATCCTCCTGCTTCAGCCTCCCAAGTAGCTGAGTTTGCCCATTTTTAAATTGGGTTGTCTTTTTTATTGCTGAGTTGTAAGAGTTCTTTATATATCTTGAATATTAGACTTTTATCAGATAAAGTGATTTGTAAATATTTTCTCCCATTCTATGGGATATTTTCACTTTCTTGATAGGTTTTTTTTAGAGACAGAGTCTCACTTTGTCACCCTTTGGTAGAGTGCTGTGGTGTCATAGCTCACAGCAACCTCCAGCTCTTGAGCTTAGATAATTCTCTTGCCTCAGCCTCTTGAGTAGCTGGGACTGCAGGTGCCTGCCACAATGCCTGGCTATTTTTTTGTTGCAGTTTGGCTGGGGCCGGGTTCAAACCCACCACCCTTGGTATATGGGGCTGACGCTCTTCTCACTGAGCCACAGGCGCCACCCTCACTTTCTTGATAGTTTTGAAGCACCATAGTTAAAAAAAAAATTTTTTTTTTTTAAGTTACTTACTTTCAGAGGTGAAGTCTTACTCTTTTGCCCATGCTGGACTGCAGTGGCACAGTCATAGCTAACTGAAGCCTCTTGACTCCTAGCTCAGCAGTCCTCTTGCTTAGTAGATGTGGGGGCAGGCATGCATTGCCAGATCTGATTTATTTAAAAAATTTTCTTTGTAGAGACAGCATCTCACTATGTTGGTCAGATTGATCTTGATCCTGGGACTCCTGGCTTCCTGTGATCCTCCTGCTTTGGCCTCCCACAGTCCTGGGATTATAGTCTTGAGCCACTATATCTGGCCTAAATTTTTTTTGTTTGATAAAACACACATGACATCTACTCTTTTAATAAAAATTTTGGCATACAGTGTTGTTAACTGGAAGCACAATGTTGTACATTTTCATTTTCATTCATCACCCATTGAATGTTAATTCCTTTTTCTGCCTCCTTCCATTCCCTGGCAAATACCTTTTTACTCTCTGTTTCTATGAGTTTGAATTCTTTACCTTAGATAATTCATAAAACTGGAATCATGTAGTATTGGTCCTTCTGTGAATGGCTTTTTTTCAGTTAGCATACATAATGTTCTCAAGGTTCATTCATGTTGGCACATATAATAGAATTTACTTCTTTAAAGCAAAATAATATTCCATTGTGTACATACACACCGTATTTTCTCTTCTTTATGATTGTTTTGGTAGTTCTGTGTCCCTTGCAATTCCACATGAATTTTAGGATCAGTTTTTCCATTTCTGCAAAAAATAAAAACAAATCTCGGGTTTCACTATGAGTCTCATTGAATCTGTAGATGATTTGGTGAAGTATTTTTATTTTAACAGTATCAAGTTTTCTGATCCATTAACAATAGATGTCTTTCTGCTGTGTGTTTAGATCTTTGTTAATTTCTTTCAACGATGTTTTGCAGTTTTTCAGTCTATAAGTCTTATAACTGTTTTGATAAGGTTATTTCTATTCTTTTTGAAGATATATGTGGCATTGTTCTTTTTTTTATTTTTTATTTTATTTACTTATTTATTTTTGAGACAGAGTCTCAAGCTGTCACCCTGGATAGAGTGCTGTGGCATCACAGCTCACAGCAACCTCCAATTCCTGGGCTCAAGCGAGTCTCTTGCCTCTGCCTCACAAGTAGCTGGGACTACAGGCGCCCGCCACAACGCCCGGCCATTTTTTGGTTGCAGCCATCATTGTTGTTTGGCGGGCCGGGGCTGGATTCGAACCCGCCAGCTCAGGTGTACGTGGCTGGCGCCTTAGCCCATTGAGCCACAGGCGCCAAGCCTGTGGCATTGTTCTTAATTTCTTTTTTTAGATTGTTCATTGATAGTGTATAGAAATATAATTGATTTTTGTTTAAATTTTATTTATTTTAATTTTTTTTTGCAGTTTTTGGCTGGGGCTGGGTTTGAACCCACCACCTCCGGCATATGGGGTCGGTGCCCTATTCCTTTGAACCACAGGCACTGCCCTATAATTGATTTTTGTATACGGTTCTTGTACTGTGCAACCTTGTTGAACTTACTAGTTCTAGTCGTTTTTTTTGGATTTTGTAGGCTTTCTGTATCTAAGATCATGTCATCTGCAAAATAGGTATAGTTTTACTTCTTTTCCAATATTAATGCCACTTATTTCATTTTCATGCCTAATTTACTTTGTTAGAACCTCTGCTATTGTGTTAAATAGAAGTAGCAAGAATAGACATCTTTGCCTTGTTTTTGAACTTATTGGAAAACATTTGAGTATTTCACCATCAAGTATGATGTTTTCTCTGGATTTTTCATAGTTGGTCTCTATCAGGTTAAGGAAGTTCCCTTCTATAATATTTCTAGTTTGTTGAGTGTTTTGATTATGTGAGGGTGTTTGATTTCATCAAATGTTTTTCTGCATATATTGAGATAATCTGGCTCGGCGCCTGTGGCTCAACAGGCTGAGGTGCCAGCCATGTACACCTGAGCTGGCGGGTTCAAATCCAGCCCGGGCCCACCAAGCAACAATGACGGCTGCAACCAAAAAATGGCTGGGTGTTGTGGCGGGCGCCTGTAGCCCCAGCTACTTGGGAGGCTGAGGCAGGAGACTCACTTGAGCCCAGGAATTGGAGGTTGCTGTGAGCTGTGATGCCACAGCACTCTACCCAGGGTGACAGCTTGAGGCTCTGTCTCAAAAAAAAAAAAAAAAAAAAATTGAGGTAATCTACTGCTAATAAAGATTCTTTCCTTTTGGCCTGGTGTCTGTAGCTCAAGTGGCTAGGGCTCTAGAGCTGGTGGTTTCGAATCTCAGCCTGGGCCTGCCAAACAACAATAACAACTACAGCCAAAAAATAGCTAGGCGTCATGGTGGGTGCCTATAGTCCCACCTACTTGGGAGGCTGGAGGCAGGAGAATCGCTTAAGCCCAAGAGTTGAAGGTTGCTGTGAGCTGTGACACTATGGAAGTCTACCTAGGGCGACAGCTTGAGACTCTGTCTCAGATAAAAAAGAAGATTCTCTCCCTTTGTCCTTCTAATATGGTGTATTAAGCTGCCTTTTAGATTTTTTTTGTTTTGGTTTGAGACAGAGTCTTGCTTTGTAGCCCGGACTAGAGTGCCGTGGTGTCAACCTACCTCACAGCAACCATAAATGCCTGGGCTCCGGAGATTCTCCTGCCTTAGCTTCTCTAGTAGCTGGGAATATAGCCTCTAAGATGCCCAGCCAGGTTTTTTTTCCCCTCTTTTTAGTAAAGGTGGGATCTCCTGAGCTCAAGTGATCCTTTAGCCTTGCCTCCCATAGTGCTAGGATGATAGCTAGGCATGAACCACCACTACTAGCCACAAATGGACTTTTTCTTTGGTTTTTAGATTTTTGGTTGTTAAGTCAACCTCACATTCCTGAGATAAATCCTACATGATTACAACACATAATCCTTTTTAAGTGTTAGTGGGATTAATTTGCTAATACAGTAGAACCTCTGTGACTTGACCACTCAAGGGACTGTAACAAACTGGTCAACATACAGAGGTGGTAAAATAAGGAACTAGGTCTGCTATACTGATAACATACATGTGGTACATATCTGGTCTGTGCAAAGTCAGCGTAAGGAGGGGGTCCGTGACGGGAGGTGGTCAACTATGGAGGGTTTGCTGTATTTTGTTGGGGATTTTTGTGTCTATATTCATAAGAACTGTTGGTTTGTCATTTTGGTATTAATAATACTGACCTCATAAAATGAAGAACTACTCTGTCTTCTCTGTTTGGAAAGAGTTGTGAACAGTTGATATTAATTCTATGTTAAATGTGTGGTAGAATTCACCAGTAAAGCCACGTGAGCCATAGGGTTCCTTTTTTGGGAAAGTTGGTTTTCTTTAAGAGTTATAGTTATTTTTTTTAATAAAACATTTTTTTACTATAACTTTACTTTATTTTTTCATTTTTTATTTTGTTGGCTAGAATACGAAAAGAAAGGCACAAAGATAAGAAGTCACAGTCTCTGTCCCATTGAGTAACAGTTGCCACTGGTAGAGTTCCAGGGCAAAGATGTAATCAAGGGTCTTCTCTCAGCACCAGCTACCAAATCCTGGCCCACTGCCTGGGTATAGAGGTATTTTTATGTGGCATTTTCTATTTCATCCTGGTTGCATTTTGGTAGTGTGTTTTTAAGAAATTGATGTCCAATTTAAGAGTATAAAGTTATTCATAGTATTCCCTTATTTATTTTTTCATCTACACCAAAATGTCATCCTTTCTTTCTTTCTTTCTTTTTTTTTTTTTTTGAGACGGAGTCTTATTCTGTCATCTTGGGTAGAGTGCTGTGGTGTCAAAGCTCACAACAACCTCAAACTCTTAGGCTTGAGCAAACCTCTTTCTTTAGCCTCCCTAGTAGCTGGGGATATAGGCACTCACCACTATGCCTGACTAGTTTTTTCTGTTTTTAATAGAGATGGGGTCTTGTTTTTGCTCAGACTGGTCTCATACTCCTGAGCTCAAGCAGTCTACCTGCCTTGACCTTCCAGAGCTCTAGGATGATAGGCATGAGCCACTGTACCTGGCCCAATATAATCTTTTTAATTGTTATAGGATCTGTGTTGATATCCTGTTTTGTTCCTGATATTGATTTGTATCTTTCTTTTTATTGTTCTTGTTAGTTTGCTAGAGTCTTATTCATACGTTTTGTTTCATTAATTTTCTCCATTTTCCTGTTTTCTATTTTATTGATTTCTGCTTTTTTATTATTTTCTTCTTTTTACTTGCTTTGGATTCATTTTGTTCATTTTTGTTTGTTTCTTGTGGTAGATCATTAGGCTGTTGATTTGAGAGCTTTCCTCGGACTAATGTAAGCATTTATTTTATTTCATTTATTTATTCTTTTGAGACAGAGTCTCAGCCTGTCACCCTGGATAGAGTGCTATGGCATCACAGCTCACAGCAACCTCCAACTCTTGAGCTCACAAGTAGCTGGGACTACAGGCAACTGCCACAACACCTGGCTTTTTGTTGCTGTTGTTGCAGTTGTCGTTGTTTAGCCCAGGCCAAGTTTGATATACCTCCAGCCTTGGTATATGTGGCCAGTGCCCTACCTACTGAGCTACGGGCACCACCTAATGTAAGCATTTAATGCTGAAAATTTTCCTTCTAACTAGTGTGTTAGTTGATGTCCCACATGTTTTGATGTTATTTGTTTTTTGGAGACAGAATCTCACTTTGTCACTCTTGGTAGAGTACCCTGGCATCATAGTTCACAGCAACCAAATTCTTGGGCTCGAGTGATTATCTTGCCTCAGCCTCCCGAGTAGTTGGGACTACACAGGTGCTAGCCACAACACCCAGCTATTTTTAGAGATGGGGTCTCCCTCTGGCTCAGGCTGGTCTTGAACTCCTGAGCTTAAGCAATCCATCTGCCTTGGCCTCCCAGAGTGCTATGATTATAGGCATGAATCACTACACTGGCCAGCCATGTTATGTTTTTATTTTCATTCATTTTTATGTATATATTTAAAATTTTTCTTTTGGGCTTCCTTTTTGACCCATAGGCTATTTATTTATTTTGAGACAAGAGTCTCACTCTGCTGCCCTGGGTAGAGCGCAGTGGCATCATAGCTCACAGCAGCCTCCAATTCTTGGGCTTAAGTGATCCTCTTACCTCTGTTTTTCTATTTTTTTAGTAGAGATGGAAGTCTTGCTTTTTGCTCAGGCTGGTCTCGAATCTGTGAACTCAAGCAGCCCACCTGCCTTGGCCTCCCAGAGTGCTAGGAGTATAGGCGTGAGCCACCATATCGGCCTCTGTTTTTACCTTCTCCAGCTTTAATTATAATTGGATGTTATAATTTTTATCTTAATCATTCAACATGAATGATAAAACTATCGGATGTTATAATTTTTATCTTAATCATTCAACATGAATGATAAAACTAATGAAAGAAAAGATAGTGTCTTGTTTCTTCTTCCTGCTGCTCCGAAGTTGTCGTCATTGTTGTTTTTTAAATCATTTTCTGTTTGGAAACTTTTTTCAGCAGTCTTTATAGATAGGTCTGATGGAAACACATTCTTTTTCTTCTTTTGAGAGTGTGTTTTATTTCCCTGTTAGTTTTGAAGGACAATTTCACTAGATATAGAGTTACTGGTTGACAATTTTCCTGTCTTTTTTTTTTTAACGTTTGAAAAATAACTCTGCTACTTTTGTTTTTGGCCTCTTGCTTCAGATGAGATGTCTTGTGTTGTTTGAGTTGGTGGTAATTTATCATTTCTTTCGGTATACTTTTGAGATTTTTTAAATTTGTCTTTAGCTTTTGAATGTTTAAATATCACATGTCAGTATAGAGTTCTTTAAATTTATCCTCTTTGGGTTTGCTTAGCTGTTTGAATCTACAGGTTAGTGTTCTCCAAATTTCAGAAGGTTTCAGTCACCATTTCTTTAAATACTGTGTTAGCCTTACTCTGTCCTGTCTCTCTTTATGAGACTTTGGCATAAATGTTGGCTTTTTTTTAACTGCTTTATGATTTCCTAAAACAATTTTTTTTTTCCAGTTTATTTCCCCCTTTGTTTTTCCTTTGGGTGAATTCTACTTTTTGAGTTTCCTTTTTGTCAACTCTGGGTCTGTATTAAGCCTATCCAGTAGGTTTTTTTGTTTTTGTTTTTTAAATTATTTTTTTATTAAATCATAACTTTGCACATTGATGCATTTATGGGGTTCAGGGTACTGCTTCAATATACAATGTGAAATGCTTACATTGAACTAAGTAACACATCCATCACAATTATACTCATTTCTTTTTTCTTTTTTGAGACAGAGCCTCAAGCTGTCACCCTGGGTAGAATGCAGTGGCATCACAGCTCACAGCAACCTCCAACTCCTGGGCTTAAGCAGATTTTCTTGCCTCAGCCTCCCAAGTAGCTGGGACTGCAGGCGCCCACCACGACGCCTGGCTAATTTTGGTTGTAGTCATCATTGCTGTTTGGCAGGCCCAGGCTGGATTCGAACCCACCAGCTCTGGTGTATGTGGCTAGCTATACAGATGCCGAACCTATACTCATTTCTTAATATTTGAAATGTACCATTGCATCATGTACATTAGGTGAGGTCCCCCAAATATCCTCCTTCTTCCTATATACTCCCTCCCCTTCCCTTCCTTTTATCTAGTAGGTTTTTAAAAATTATTATTATAATGATTAGCTCTATAAACAGTATAATAACTTCTGTTTGCTTTTTTTTTTTGAGACGGAACCTCGAGCTGTCACCCTGGATAGAGTGCTGTGGCATCACAGCTCACAGCAACCTGTAATTCCTGGGCTCAAGCGAGTCTCCTGCCTCTGCCTCCCAAGTAGCCGGGACTACAGGCGCTCGCCACAGTGCCCGGCCATTTTTTGGTTGCAGCCGTCATTGTTGTTTGGTGGGCCTCGGCTGGATTTGAACCTGCCATTTCAGGTGTATGTGGCTGGCGCCTTAGCCCATTGAGCCACAGGTGCCGAGCCTGTTTGCTTTTTTTTTTTTATAATTTTTAAAAATTAAATCATAGCTGTGTACATTAATGCAATCATGGGGTACAATGTGCTGGTTTCATATATAGTCTGAAATATTTTCATCAAACTGATTAACATAGCCTTCATGGCATTTTCTTAGTTATTGTGTTAAGACCTTTAATTTTGCATTTAGTAAGTTTCACTTGTACCCTCTGTTTGCTTTTTTATAACTTTTATTCCTTTGCTGGGATTTTCCACGTTTCTTTTTTTTTTTTTTGAGACAGAGCCTCAAGCTGTCACCCTGGACAGAGTGTTATGGCATCAGAGCTCACAGCAACCTCTAATTCCTGGGCTCAAGTGAGTCTCCTGCCTCTGCCTCCCAAGTAGCTGGGACTACAGGCACCCACCACAACGCCTGGCCATTTTTTTTTTTTTTTTTTTGGTTGCAGCCATCATTGTTGTTTGGAGGGCCTGGGGGCTGAATTCGAACCGCCAGCTCAGGTGTACATGGCTGGCGCCTTAGCCCGTTGAGCCACAGGTGCCGAGCCCACGTTTCTGGTTGTTTCAGGAGAATGTGTAGTTGATTCTAAAACATTTTCCTTATGGCTGTGTTTTTGTTTTTTTTTTAATTTGGTTTAGAAGAATTTAATTGATTGCTTTGAAACATTTGCTTTGAAATTCTTGTCAAATGATTCCAACATCTGATTCATCTCCATATTAGCCTTGGTTGATAGTCTTTTCTCACTCATGATTTTCTTGGTGATTTTATGTTGTATCATGGTCATTTCATCTGTTACATTAGGCTCTGGGCCTTATTTAAATTTTTTTTTTTCTTTTGAGACAGAGCCTCAAGCTATAGCCCTGGGTAGAGTGCTGTGGCATCATAGCTCACAGGAACATCCAACTCCTGGGCTCAAGCGATTCTCCTGCCTCCACCTCCCAAGTAGCTGGGAATGCAGGCACCTGCCACAATGCCTGGCTAATTTTTGATTGCAGCTGTCATTGTTATTTGGTGGGCCTGGGCTGGATTCCAACCCGCTAGCTCAGGTGTATGTGGCTGGCGCCTTAGCTGCTTAAGCCACAGGTGGCAAGCCTAAAATTTTTTATTTTAGCAAGCAGTCACCTTGTCGAGCTTAACATATAGGTCTTGCCCCACTTTTGTGGTCTGTGGCTCCAATGGCAGTGTAATTTTTTTTTTTTTTTTTTCAAGAGACGGAGTCTTACTTTATTGCTCTCGGTAGAGTGCTGTGGCGTCATATAGCTCACAACAACCTCCAACTCCTGGGCTTAGGCGATGCTCCTGCCTCAGACTCCTGAGTAGCTAGGATTACAGGCGCCTGCCACAATGCCTGGCTATTTTTCTGTTTTGCAGTTCAGCTGAGACCTGGTTTGAATCTGCCACCTTCGGTTTATGGGGCTGGCGTCCTACTCGATGAGCCACAGGAACGGCCAGGCAGTGTAATTTTTTGAGCCTTTGTACTCTACTTGCTTTGACTGATCCTGCTGGGGCTCCCACTGTTCCCTGCTGGTGCCGCCTTAGCAAGTACATGGGGTTTCCTCATGCTTAGTTTCCAGTCGTCCCCACTTGGGAGAAGAATGTAATGGGACCCATCTACTGGTCTCTTCTTTACCCCTGCCCTGGCATCTTTGGTCAAGAGAGGAGAGTCTTGGCCCAAAGTGAGCCACTTGCTGTGCTTGGGACCCTCCTGTTGCCTTCTTGCCTTTGTGTTTCTAGGTAGAAAACAAAGGAGTGTGAGGTCAAGTAGAGAAGGAGAGTGCTTCTGGTGGCCTTTGTTATTACCTTGGCTTCCACTTGATCTCTGTCTGATGTTGCCAGGAAAATGCCCATCAGATTGAAGGGAGGAATGGGACTATCTGTTTGCCCTCTGTTGTGGTTTGGTGGTGAGAAATGTCAGGTCTGGGTTTACTGCCTTGTGTTGGAGAAGGGACATAAAACATATACTGTTGCCTGCACCCATCAGGTCCCAAATTGGTTTGCTGCTTTCTCACCACCTTTCAGGGTTTTCGTTTGGTTTTGTTTTATAGTTGTGTTTTGTGAGGAGGGACAGAGAAAAACAGATCTAGGCCATATTGTCTGGTCTGAAAGTTCAAGTCCCTTATTTTTATGAGCCTGAATCATCTTTGAAAATAATAGTACATGAATATGTACTTTGTGGACTTTCAAGCATTATATAAATGTGTGCTTCAGGCACAAATCACAATATCTGATACCCAGGAAGTTTTTTTGAGGTCAGTCATAATCTAGTTCAAGAGGGGGCTGGGGAATAGATATATACTATTTTACTCTGCATCTGTTACATAAATAGAATTTTGTTATTTTGTTAAGTGAGTTTATGAATTCTGGGCATTTTCTTCAAAGATGTGTTTAATAGATTATTTATATTTAAGATATTTTAACTATTCTAGCAATGCATACTAGTGCTGTATTTTAATATTCCTGAACATTTTTCGTTTTTTTATTTATTATTTTTGTTTATTTGTTTTGTTTTGTTTTTTGAGATAGAGTCTCACTATGTTGCCCTGGGTAGAGTGCTATGGCATCACAGTTCACAGCAACCTCAAACTCTTGGGCTTAAGCTTCAGCCTCCCTACTAGCTGGAACTACAGGTACCCATCACAACTCCTAGCTAGTTTTTGGTTGTAGTTGTTGTTTGGCAGACCTGGGTGGGGTTCGAACCCTCCAGCTCTGGTGTATGTGGCTGGCGTCCTAGCTACTGAGCTATGGGTGCTGAGCCTGAAAATCTTATATTATGCAACCAGTTTAATTTATTCTCAATTCATGGTTGAAGATGAAGGAGAGATGTCCTGCTTTTGCATTCCCTAGTTTCCTAATTGAAAATACACGGGCCCCAAATAAGAAAATGTTCTTTCTACATTAGTAGAAACTAGTATTTCTAGTTATTTTTTAAATTCAAATATTAAAAGGGTACAAATGTTTCTGTTATGTGTTTTGGGAGGGGTATAAATATGACCCGTTGGGTAGGTTTTTACCTCTCTCTTCCCTGCCCTTCCATGATTTCCAATGACTTTTTCTTTAGTGTACTTGTGTGCCCATTGCTTAGTTCCAGTTAAGTAGAGAGTACATGTGGTATTTGTTTTTCCCTTCTTCAGATACTCTGCTTAGGATAATAGTTTCCAGTTCCTTCCAAATTGCTGCAAAAGGCATTAATTCATCCTTTTTATGGCTGAGTAGTATTCCACAGTGTATGTATGCTACATTTTGTTAATCTACTCAGGAATTGATGGGCACTTGGGTTCATTTAAGTTTTTTAATTATGAATTGTGCTGTGGTCAGGTAGTGTTTCTAAATCATGAGTTAACTAGATAAATTGACTTCCACCATTTAAAAAAACATCTCACCAACAAACATGGTTTGTGGATGGTTCAGCCTTAATACAGCTAATGGAATTAGGGAGAAATTGCTGGCTCCTTTGCAGCTACTTCTTGCGCTGTTCTCTAATTTATTCTTACGGCATATCTCTACCTCTTAGTCAAATTAAAACCCATTTCCTTAGGTTAAGGGATTATACCATTTCTTTGGAGGTTAGGCACACTTCTACATTGTGTTACTTGCCTAGTGTAATTCTGTTCATATTCTAGACAGAGTAGATAAGAGTGACTGGCTGTGGTATTGAATACATGTGAAAATTGTCAAAAGATGACAGAATATGAATATGGATAGACAGAATAGAATATGGCTTTTTGTGATGCATTTACAATTTTTTAAATAAGCCTATTATTAAATTAATATTTCATACTAAAAGTAATTCAAATTCCTTCTTACCTTTGACTTATAATAGTATTTTACTATTACATTTTTGTTCACAAAGATTGGCACTTTAAAAACAAATTTAAAATTGGGCCAGGCAAAGTGGCTCATGCCTGTAATCCTAGCACGCAGGGAAGCCGAGGCAGGTGGATTGCTTGAGCTCATTAGTTGGAGACCTGCCTGAGCAAAAGCGAGCCCCTATCTCTACTAAAACTAGAAAAAACTGAGGCAAGAGGATCGCTTGAGTGTGAGTTGGAGGTTGCTGTGAGCTATGATGCCATGGCACTCTACCCAGTGCAAAGGATTAAGACTGTCTCCAGAACAAAAAAGAAAAAAAAGAACAACTTTAAATGAAGTGTTAAAAAAATTTACTTATTTTTGAGACAGTTGCTTTCTGTCACCTGGGCTAGAGTGCCATGACCTTAAGCTAGCTCACAGCAACCTCAAACTCCTGCGTTCAAGTGATCCTCCTGCCTTAGCCTCCCGAGTAGTTGGGACTACAAGTGTCTGCCACCATGCCTGCTACTTTTCCTATTCATGATAGAGATATGGTCTCACTTGCTCAGGTTAGTCTTAAACTCCTGAGCTCTAGCTAGGGATCCTCCTGCCTTGGCCTCCCAGAGTGCTAGGATTACAGGCATGAAACACTCTGGTTGGCCCAAAACTTTGATTTTTTTATTTTTATTTTATTTTATTTTTTGCAGTTTTTGGCCAGGGATGGGTTTGAACCCACTACCTCCAGCATACGGGGCTGGCATCCTACTCCTTTGAGCCACAGATGCCACCCTATTTTATTTTATTTTTTGAGACAGAGCCTCAAGCTGTCACCCTGGATGGAGTCCCGTGGCATCACAGCTCACAGCAACCTCCAACTCCTGGGCTCAAGTGAGTCTCCTGCCTCTGCCTCCCAAGTAGCTGGGACTACAGGTGCCCGCCACAATGCCCTGCTGTTTTTTGGTTGCAGCCATCATTGATGTTTGGTGGGCTGGGCGGTATTCGAACCCACCAGCTCAGGTGTATGTGGCTGGCGCCTTAGCCGCTTGAGACACAGGTGCTGAGCCAAAACTTTGA